>JAEIIM010062843.1:0-16620 GCA_018874515.1 Drosophila greeni | reverse complement strand
CCCGCTTTCCACTCTCTCCTCTCTTTCTTATCAGCTCACACAAAGCAATAATTCCGAACAGTTTTTCAAGCGCAGCTTGCAAGGCAATAAAATTTAATGCTGATAAAACAAAGAACAAACGGCGAAATTCGATAGCGAAACAAGGGACCAAAGAGAGAGGGAGAGCAGAGAATAAAAGGGGAATCAAATTGATAACTGTGCCAGTTCGCGCTTACCACAAGTGCCGTTGATTAAGCAATTTGAAGCAATGACCCGACCGCATTACAACAACAACCACAACGATGGAGACCGCACTTTGCTAACAACAAACCCCAAATTGGAGAGTTGGAGAATAGCGGGACCGATATAAACAACAACAAATCACTTTCGTTTGCGCGGCCACGGAGACGACGCGGAGAGGCCAAATATGAGAAATCAACCGACCGGCTTGTTCAGTATTTGCATACTGCGAAAAAAATAAGCACTTTATAAACAATAACCGCCGCGCGGCAGGCACAGCTGAGCGCACGCCAATACGAACACTGAGACACCCGCGCACACACACACTGGCGCAGAGCAACAGGCGCAGGAATTCCTGGAACTTGTCTTCCAGTTGCACTTTCCTAGTTTTACGACTTTAAGGAATCACTTTTCTTTTGTTTGTTCAAATGGCAGCAGCTGTCGGCGTTTGGCTAATTACAATTAACTTTATTAACTAAGTTATAAGGAATTATGAGGAACCGAACAAAACGCGCCGCCGCAACCAGTGTGTACAGTGTTGCCAGATAATAATGTGGCTTTCGCCCTATAAAATCTCGAACAGTGAAGTTTCCTCCTAAATAATCCAAAGATCGCATCGGGTTATCGATACAAAGCGCCGATATATATCCAATTACATTTTAAAATATTTAAAAACCATTTTCTTTAAATGGTCCATTTTATGTACTTTCTTTAGTTTATTAGAACAAATACTGCGTACTTAACTTTACACTTTTTTAAGGCCTACACAAAAATAGTATTCAGAGTTCATAGAGTTTTGGTAATGCAAATGCAAAATGCTAGTCGGAAACGGGAAATGAGATTCCCTTATCACCCCATCAGTTCTCCTTCTTCTGGATGGCGGCTATCCTCCAAGCTCCGACCGAATACCGCAGCCAGATCATGCCCAAATCAGTGCCCATTTGCAGCCAGGACCAAAAGGGCGTTAGTTTCGAGCCATCGATCTCCGTCCAACGGACGGCAACCTCCAACATGGGCACATTCAAACGCTCGGCAAGAAACAGAAGCTCTACATCGAAGGCCCAGCGCTCCACATGAAGGCTGGTGAAAAGTTTCCTGGCCGTTGAGCGAGTGAACAACTTGAAGCCACACTGGGTATCGCGAATGGAGCGGACGGCAAAGAGCCAGACCAGGAAATGGAAGCCATGCATTAATATGGTTCTGTAAATAAAAGAGCGTATTAGCTTTGCTCTCAGTAAGTCTTCAAAATTATGATAAATACCTAAAGAAACTCCTCGTGGCAATCGCATCATTCTCCAGGTGCGCTCTTGATCCGATAGCTATCCCATCGCCTTGCCACTCAGGCGCCAGTTGCTTCAGCGCCTCCTCCAACTTATCGTAGTCTGGAAACTTGGTGGCTCCATCCGCATCGGCGAACAGCAGATGACGCCCGCGGGCACTCAGGACACCCATGCGAACGGCACCGCCTTTACCGCGATTCTCGATGAGTTCGAGGACACGAACCTTCTCAGCTCCGTGCTTTTTGGAGTAACGCAGAGCCACGGAAACGGTGGCATCCTGACTGCCATCACTCACTACGATCACTTCGTAGGTAAAACTGGGATTTCCTGCAGATTTCTGTTCGAGAAAGGTCATACACTCGTCCAACATGGCAGGCACTGAAATTAATAATAAAATGTGAAGGATTACTCATGCTCAATCAGTGGAAGTATGGTAATTACAGGCGAACTTCGATTTTCGAAGCCCAACTTCCATAATCGAAGCTTGCCTGTGTATGATTGATCACAAAAACTCGATAAACTAAAAATTTTGCCATAAAAGGCAACACCTACATCGCTGCTCCTCATTGTAAGCTGGTACAATGACACTGAGCTCCAAACTGGGCGACTCCTCAATGCTGGGAAATGGCAACGTCTTGATGCTTTTCGGATCCAGGAATGTCTCCTCATCCTTGTGCCTTTTGATGTTGGGATAGGGCTTCGTTTTGTACAAAATCAACGCCACGACCTGTGTATAGTCGAGTTATCAATATTATGATAATGATTTACGTCTGTTTACCAAGGAGAACTACTCACCAGCAGCACCGCAACTGCAATCGCGGAGAGCAGATAGAAGCATAGCTGGCACAGACAGGGAAACATCTCGGGTTTGTTTTTTAAGTGGGGTGGCCGCTTATTTGAACAGGTGCACCTGCTGCTGCTGCTGCTACCTGTCGTCAGCAGACATTACTTATCCAATTTGTGCGAGATAAAAGTCGGCAGCCACGTATTTGATTCCAAGAATTTTAGCCCGAAATTTGCCAGGCGGCAGCTGATTAGGGTTGTCTCAACTAGTGATGGGTCGTTGCAAGCTATCGATTAATGCAGTAATCGAAATATTAGCAAAATAATAATAATGCTATTACTAACGGAAATATACCAGAAAAATACTATCATTTTAATCGATATTTGAATTAAAAAATTTTTAAGAACAAATTAATTTTAATCTATAAAATATTCCATTTATATTAAACTATTCAAAAAAGATAAAAGTAAATAGCTAACTTAAAAACTAATTTCCCTCTCCCAAAACTGACCTTAGTCACAGGTGTTCTTTTTTCTATTACAACTCCAAGGCGCAGGCGCTCTCTTTATAAATAAAAACAAATATTTTATGGAGGCAAACATTTGAAATCTCCCATCTCTTTGCCTCTCTCAATTGGATACACACCATCGGAATTTTTCGTGGCTTTCTGGGCGGATTTAGTACTTGTTTATTGTCAATTAAAAATGTGCTTGTGAATCGAAAGCAGGAAATTAAAATTAAAATGGATCGGTTAAGCTTTATACTGCCCATCTTAGCCTTAATGTGGAGCCAGGAGGCGGCGGCCACTAAACTGCAGGCCAGTGTGGGGGAGCTCTTTACGTACAAAATCGAACCGCAGCTCTTCAATTGGACCCATCAGGTCATCAGCGAACAGTTTCGCTACCGTCCCTCGCTAATGAACTATCCCGATCTGCCCAGTTGGATGAGATATATGTATAGCCATGAGTATCATGCTGGGTTCCTGTACGGCACTCCGCCGGAATCAGCAGCTGGCAAGGATATCAGCTTGGATGTGGTGGCCTTAAATCGCCAGAATTACGAAACTCGTCGCATTGTTCTCTCCATGTTCGTGGCCCATAAGTTTCCTACACCAAATGTCGTCCAAATGAAGATCGACAACTTAAACTGGGTCCATCTGATGGATCCTGGGAGGGTGGAGAATCTGCGGAATATATTCCGAAAGGATCTGTGGCCAAACAGCAAAGAGGACTTGAGTGTGGTCTTCATGGAATCGGCTGTAAATATGGGAGGACGTTTGCCTCTGCGTCCGCAGCAACGTGAGGGGTGAGTCCGGGAATACTGTTATTATAGAAACAAAGTAATAATTAAATATCTTTAATTTTCAGCGTCATTGTCCATGTGGGCAGCTTTGCACAGTTCTCTCCCCGTCTAAAGGAGCTCCAGGAGGAAGTACGTCCTTTATACAAACTCCCATCGTGCACCTACAAGCGCACCTCCGTCCAGAAAATCTTCGAGAATGTGGGCTTCAAGCTGGACTGGTGTGCCTTTCGGATGGTGGGCGTGGAGTCGCCCACAGAAATCCTCTACCACAGCGGCAAGCAGAATGAGCAGCAGGCGGCGGAGGAGCAGCCGAGGCAGGAGCAGGAGCAGCAGGATCGCTGGATGGGAATATCAAGGGAGGATGTGCCCGTGCGAAACTACATTGATGAGTTTGCCTTTGCCTTCGCCATTCCTGGCATGATTTTTGCTATCTTAATCGGAATGCTATCTGCGGTGTTGTGCTTCCAGCACGAGAAGTTGTGAGTGGGAAGGCCCCGAAATCTGTCGGGTTTTAATTTAATTTGTTTCTATTTTATAAATTTCTTATCTATTTTATTCTTTTTTTTTAACTTTAGTTCCGATCCGCATTCTGAGTTTTTCTTTGCCAACATTTTCCACATCTGCGAAGAGTCCTGTGCGCCAAGCGCGTCAAGCGATTCTGATTCGGATGATGGTTCTGAGAGGTGATTTTCCAAGTTGTTTTTTTAGTTTTTCGTTTATATTCATTATGTTGAACGTTCTGGTTAACTTTGTTTTTTATTTTTAGCTCTGTTAATTTGGATTATCCCATGTCGTCGACGGTTCAGATGGTTCAGTGCTCGGATAGCAAGTCCAATCAACCGATAACCACCTTGAAGAGCCTAAAAGATCCAAATTTCCTTCTAGATAATATTAGTATGCGGTCTCAGAGGTGAGATATCATAAATTACTGTCTGAAAAAACCTCTTAAAATATTATTTTGCAGTCCCAACAACAGCTTTTATCAGTTGGACTGTGGCACCTCTAGCATTTATGCTCGCCCCAAGCCTCCACCCTACAAGGGCGGCACCCTCGGCCGGAATGGTGTGGATATTTGACAAACATCTCCTCGTGTCCTCTACTGCTAATCAAAAGCAGGGAAATTGGATCTGAAGCGTTTGAATATTAACAATAAGCAATATAATCGAGGAGAGTTATCACAATTGCATTAAAAAAATACTCACACCTGCCGAAACATAGACAAGCCATATCGTAATTATCAATTTATATATTTGCATATGCAAGCATGAAACTGTAGCCAATTTTAGTTGCTCTTTTGAATATTAAAGGCAAGTAAATAAAGGATTGTTTTTTTTACAAAAAAGCCCGCCGATGTTATCGATTATCTGGTTTCGATAGTTAATAAGAGTTCCGATAGAGGGCTTATTGTTTGGTATTTGCTTACTCTATGAGATTTAAACAATTTAAATTAGATTTTTATATATGGGGTGCTAAAAGTTTGTTTTATTAACCAATTTAGTTCTTTATTAACTTAACTCTTCTCCGCAGCAAAAAAAATATCTAATTTTAATATTTGCGAAAACAAAATATCGTGATATATATCATCTTTAGAAAAAATATCGATATATTATCAACAACCCTACTAGAATGAAAATTCCGCAAGTTTTCGCCCGGAGAAAGTTTTTACCGTTTTTCGGCGCTACATCGACTCGATAATTTTCGCAATGGCGCTCGCCAATTACGGAGCAATGGAGTTCCTCGAAAACCTAATTGATCGCTATAAAATCAACCTGCTGCAGATGATTTTCGGCACCTTCATCGCCACGATCATCTTCTTTGGCGGCCTGATGACATTCCTGGAGAAGTACCTGCCAAATAGCCTGCGGCAGACGTTTCGGTACGGAAAGCACAGCTTCAAGGGCGAAAAGGATCCATTGGTGGCCTGGCTGGAGGTGCCCAAGTCCTGGTTCAAGCACTTCTACATCTTCGCCGTAGTCTGGAGTTGGCTGGGCTTCTTTCTGCTCGTCAAGACGGTGGGGGATCAGCGAGAGGCTCCCGAGTATCTCCTTCGCTTTCTGGACTTTATGGGCGGCGGCCGGAGCCATCGGAAGGTGGAGATTGACTCGACGACGGCCTGTGTGGGCGCTTTCATGCTGACGCTGCAGGTCACCCGCCGCTTCTACGAGACCAGCTTTGTACAGATCTTCTCCAAGGAAAGCAAGATTAACCTGAGTCACTATGCCGTGGGCTATGCCCATTACTTTGGAGCCGTCATCGCTTTGTTATCCAACACCTCGGGCTTTGTGCGCGGCTCTCGGCCAATGGAGTTTAGCCTGGATAAGCTGACGGGCCAGCAGATTCTCTACCTGGTCGTGTTCACCGTCGCCTGGCAGCAGCAATATGCCAGCAACATGATCCTGGTGAATCTCCGGAAGGACCCACGAACCGGTAACATACGGACGGAGAAGCATCTGCTGCCCAAGGGTGGACTCTTCAACTTGCTGTCCTCGCCGCACATGTTCCTCGAAGTGGTGATGTACTTCTGTATTGCCGATTTGTACATGCCGGTGCGCATCTGGCGCCTCATCTTCCTGTGGGTGGCCAGCAACCAAACGATTAATGCTCTTTTCACCCACAAGTGGTACAAGGAGACTTTTAGGGAGTATCCAAAGAATCGACGTGCCATCATTCCGTTCCTGCTCTAAAGACTTTTCACATTTTTGTACAAAATAATTTAGTAGTGGAATTTTTTATTAAATGCGTTTTTACACGCTCGTCTCGCTGATGGGTGACTTTTAACTACAAAAACGGTATATGACGGGGAAAACAGGTCCTGCTGCAGTCTATTTGAACAAGAAACTGCAAGGAAGGGGAGGATTTAAAGGATTAAGAAGCGAAATTATATATAAAGGTTGGTAACAACTTACCTATAGGGATAACCCTGCGCTTTGGACCGGAATACAGACAGCAGGAAGGAGAAAAAGACTGTGAGCAGTACCAGACCGGTCATGGCCATAATCCTATTCTTGTTGTGGCTCTTTGGTGTGCCCGATTCGATAAGGAGAATCATGCCCAGGACAATCATGGCGTCTGCAAGAAGGTGTATCCGTTAGAGCCTATTAAGATTAATTTGTAAGCTGTAAACTCACTCAAAAACATGACAATGTACGTCTCCACAACCAGCTGTCCCTGCGAGGAACCATGGATATAGGCCACGCCTCCGTTCTGTGATTTGTGCACCAGCGGTGGTCCACGGATATGATTCCACATCTGGCCCGAGATCATGGCAAAGCAGAATAACACCGCAATGGCACCCCATAGGTTCTTATTGTACAAGAACTCCAGGTTGTTCCGCCGTATGTAGAGGAAGCTACCAGCCAATGCCAGTAGAGTGATCATGGCCACCGTGCCCGAGTAATTAGGAGGACGGAAAATACGGATGGTAATATCCGTACGCTCCGCCACGAACTTCGCAATGGAGTCGGCGGCAAAGCCAACGCGGTGGATGTCCATGGTATCAGCACCCTTGGGCTTGCCCTTAGCCGGGAAATGCATAAATACAGGGGCGGTGTTCAAGCGCAGAATCTGGAACACCTCAGAGCCCTCATCAAAGTCCACCATGGCGAAGAACAGCTTGTTGGAGTAAACCGAAGAGAAGCGGTACGAGTTGGCGACAATGGCGAACTCGTCGTGGGCGTGCCGACAGATCTGGCACTGACGGGACGGCGACAGCGCCGTCAGCATCACCACCATGGAGTAATTTTTCGGAGAACTCTTCACATACTCCCGGAACTTGGGGCCATTAAAGCGGAGCAGCGGCTTCTTCATGTTCATGTCCACCAGGTTTTGTACTTTCTCCGGCAGCGTCATGCCAGTCTAAAAGGAAATGTAGGAAAGACATGAGATTACCTCCAAGCCGGCACCAGGAAAAGTGACGTGGCCACCAAAAACAAACCTTAGATCTGGTCTGCGCTGCTGTGTAGACCGCAAAGGCCGCCACCAACAGCAAAGCGCTGAGCAGCGTCTTGTGCAGCAGCTTCATCCTGTGGGCCGGTTCGTATAAAGTTTAAACTATTTCACTAAATTAACGCTGAATAGCAGCGAAAAATGTTAAGTCAAAAATAAAATTTTATCCGGCGACGCATGCAGTTGATTGTGAATGGCAACTAGCACCTGTGAGGATTTTCCTGTGAATGGCGTTCTTTAAAGATGGGGAGAAAAGTCTATCGATGATTATGTATTTTTTCAAACAAATTTAATAAATAGGAATTTTAAATCAAACCGACTCTTTTAAGTAATTGTAACTTAAACTTAACAAATTTTAAACATTAAAGATTATCAATATGACGCTCGTAATTTTTATTTAATAATTTATTTTTTTTTTGCAGATGTCTTTTATATTGCCGAAGTAATATTTAAACGATAGTTGTTATCGATAGCCGCCATTACCAGTTTGCCATCGCTGGACGGCAAAATCTTTAGTTGTCTTTATTTTAAGTTTAAGTTTTTCGTAAAAATACACTATTTGTAGGAATTTAAGCTCGTTTTTATACCAAAACTGACCATGAGCGATGTGCTGAAGAACTCCCAGGAGCGATCCCGAAAGCGGCGCTTGCTCTTAGCGCAAACTGTAAGTATTGTGGCCCAATGAAAACAATGATTATGGAAATTTAATGCATAAAAATGTGTATTCATGATTATTTAGTTTGGACTGTCCAGCGTGGATGAGTTGAAGAAGGTCTTGGGAAATGCGGAGGACACCAACAACAGTCGCCAGCTGAATCCCAGCGGGCAGAGGGAGGAGGAGGATGGCGGCGCGTCGTCCTCTAAGAAAACTCCAAATGAAATAATTTACAGGGACTCGTCCACGTTCCTCAAGGGTACACAGTCTTCCAATCCGCACAACGACTACTGCCAGCACTTTGTGGACACGGGACAGCGTCCCCAGAACTTTATCCGTGACGTGGGCCTGGCCGATCGCTTCGAGGAGTACCCCAAGCTGAGGGAACTCATCAAGCTGAAGGATAAACTCATCCAGGACACGGCATCGGCTCCCATGTATCTGAAAGCGGATTTAAAGACGCTGGAGTTTAAGACATTGGGCACCAAGTTTGATGTAATCCTGATTGAGCCACCGCTGGAGGAGTATGCGAGGGCTGCGCCCTCGGTGGCCACCGTTGGAGGAGCTCCGCGTGTCTTCTGGAACTGGGATGATATACTTAGTAAGTAATTGCTAATATACTTCAGTCCCTAGCTCTTAACTCTATATTTCCTGCCAGATTTGGACGTGGGTGAGATAGCCGCTCATCGCTCGTTTGTGTTCCTTTGGTGCGGCTCGTCGGAGGGCCTGGACATGGGTCGCAACTGTCTGAAAAAGTGGGGCTTCCGTCGATGTGAGGATATCTGCTGGATACGCACCAATATCAACAAGCCCGGCCACTCCAAGCAGCTCGAGCCGAAGGCTGTCTTTCAGCGTACCAAGGAGCACTGCTTGATGGGCATCAAGGGCACTGTACGCCGCTCCACCGATGGGGATTTCATCCATGCCAATGTAGACATTGATTTGATCATTTCGGAGGAGGAGGAATTCGGTAGCTTTGAGAAGCCCATCGAGATCTTTCACATCATTGAGCACTTTTGTTTGGGCCGACGACGGCTGCATTTGTTTGGCCGGGACTCTAGCATCCGGCCAGGATGGTTGACCCTTGGGCCAGAGCTGACGAACTCCAATTTCAATGCGGAGGTCTATCAGACGTACTTTGCGGAGGCTCCTGCCACGGGTTGCACGAGCCGGATTGAACTGCTGAGACCTAAGAGCCCGCCGCCGAACAGCAAGGTGCTAAGAGGGCGGGGACGCGGCTTTCCTCGTGGTCGCGGCAGGCCTAGATAGCCAGCACTGTCTCATTTTTGACTCCCATCAGCAACTTCTCTGCATGTATTCTAGTGTCTAAGATCAAGATTTGTTAAGGGATTAGATTAAGATTAAAGACTATATTTGCTGCAGTTGTTAGTTGTCGTTTTTTTTCCTTTTACATCGTCATCTAAGAACTGCTCCTCTGGCTTCCGATTCAAATTTGAAAGACTGTATACTTCCTAGAATATATTATATTTAATTTTGTAAACTATGGTGATTGCTGAGATGCCGCATATATACATCCAGCTCATCCTCCTCGCTGGATGCGGCTTCCTTTGACTCCTTGGCTTGCTCCGGTAATTCCTCTTCATCGTCACTGTCCTCGAAGTAGGCATCCTCTTCGTCCTGTTCGATTTGCTTAAGATCATCCAGCTGGGCATTGTCATCGACGGCTGTGTAATCAAAGTCCTTATCCTCGCCTTGCAAGAAGCGTTCCTTCATCATGCTAAGGAACTCATGGCGGAGGAGTTCTCGTTCTCCAGGATTATAAAACTCTGGGGTAGAGATCTGAGCTGTGTTCGCTGGCGGACGGGCTTTGGCAACTCGACTGGTGGAGCAAGCGACTGGCTCATCGTCGTCAAAGGCACCCCATTGCTTGCGGCAGGCCACGGGAACTTCGAACTCAGGCAGAGCAGGCGGAGCAGGATTACTGGGGAGTTCATCGACGGCCTCCTCCACATTTTCCTGTTGCGTTTCCGCTAGCAACTCATCCCTCTGCTGCTTCTCCAGCGAGTGCATGAGGATGCCCGAAAAGCTGGTGTTCCTCACATCGTAGCTGTCCCGCGCCTTCTTCTCCGCCTCGGTCAGGTACTGACCCACCAGTTCCTGGTAGAGATCGGGCGCTCTTTGCATCATCTCGTGTTCGCTGAAGTATACACCCTTCTCCAGCAGCTGTTGCATGGCATGGCATCTTCTGTTCTTAATGCACACCAAGCGTGTGCTTAGCTTCCTTTTGAAATCCTCCAGCAGCAGGCACATCTCCTCGAGGCTCTCATCCGGCTTGTGTGGTTCTCCGACAGCCAGTTCCTGGAAAGAACTTAGTTGTCGGACATTCAGGTAGCCCCCAAATCGGATGAGGAAGTTCTCCCGGTTCTTTTCGAACGATTCCCGTGCAATTTGCTGCTTCTCCGCAATTGGAATTTCCGGATCATCAATTTGCTGCGATTTGAAGACTATTTTCTGGTTTTCCGCCAGAGATTTAAAGATTTCTGTTAGCTCTGCAGGTAGTTCGGGTTTTTGGCAGGTGCTAACATTGCCCTGGCCTTCATCCTCGCCTTCAGCTTCGCCGCCGGTTGTCATATTTGTTTACACAAGTTTTAGAAATTGTGTGAAATAAAAATGTAAACAAATGCTTCTTCTTGCTTGAAAAAGAGTTGGCAGCACTCCTATCGCTTCTGTTTTGAAATCGATTTGGAGATTTAAAACTCCTTATTGTGTGGGGACTTTTTTGTAATTAATTTCAGATATTACTACATATTTGTTTGCTTTCATATGAATACCATTTCTATTTTACTGTTATAAATTATATATCGTTAAAGTAAAGTTATTATTGATTTAAAGCTGTTTCGATATATTGTAGAAATTACAGAGATATCGCTAACGGGAACTGCATACCGGCTGAATTTCATCAGGACCTTAAAGAAAGTTGGCAGCCCCGGCAAACCATAAAGCGGCTGCTTATTTTCACAACGAGTCTTTATCACAAGGCGAAACTGTGTTGTGTTGTGTTTATCGCTGTCCCACTACCCACGGCCCGCGCACAAACGCCACTCGGTGGTTCAGAGTGGTGCAAATGTGCAGCCAGCGTCGGCGATGACTAATTGATCGCAATTAAAGCAAAGAACAAGGAAAGGAATCCCCGCCGCCGTCGAATATGGCGTGGAGCGACTTTGCCTGGAACTGGACGCAGTTCTGTCCGACTGGATTGAAGCCTTTCGCCAACGACACGAACGATTTGCTGCCCTGCTTCCAGGAGATCCTGCTCCAGCTGCCCGTGTACACGATCTTCGCGGCCATATCCGCCTACAATTTCGGCAGTCAGTCGAGACCCGTCATCCGGAATGGCCTGCAGCTGCGTATGCTGTCGCTACGCACTTTCCTGGCCATTGTGCTGGCCCTGCTGCCGGTGGCCAAGGTTTTCGCTTTCCAGCAGGCGGGCATTGAACTGCATGCGGCGGATGTGCTGGTCGCCAGTGCCGAGTGCATTATGTGGGTCGTTCACAGCGGTGAGTCTTGGGGGGGTCTGTGCGGTTTTCCTTGCTTTGTATTGATTTCATGGCACTTATAAGGGTCTTTTCCGGCTTTCACTTTCATGTATTTCGAGACATCATTAAAACTAAGCACTTTATCCTTCTCCTTGTTTAAATTAATCCAATTTTTGTTACGTTTTTAAAGTCAATTAGGCTTTCACCATATCTTTAGAGGCTTTATGAAGAGTCACAGTTAAGCTGAAATAACATTAAATGACTTGCCCCTATTTATTTATCATTTTGCTGATCAAATATTGAAAGCAAATACGTTGTCTTTTTAATAAAAACCAGAGGATCTCAAAAAAAAAAACAGTTGAACATAATCGAAAAAACCGTTGAGGCTTGCAAGTCGTAGCCAGTTGAGCTGTTCTAACTTCAATAAGAATTTCAGATTCCTTGGGAAACCCTTATAAGTTGAGAAAGCTGAAACATATACAAAGCAACCACCCTTTCCTGGAAAAACCTAATCGCACACGACGAATCAGTACCTTTATCACCTTTTTCTGATTTCCCTTGCCTCTCATCATATAGGTTTCCTCTTGACGGCCCGTCAATATGGTGAGCTTAGTCACCGTGGATCGCTGCTAATCAATGTCGTGTGGCTCACTGTTGTGGTTCTGGATGGCGTCTGGCTGCGGACAAGTCGTCACTTTTCATGGTGGCCCTGGAGTTTGGCCACGCTGCTGTGTGAACTTTTGTTTGGAGCCACTCTTATACCGCAAGGGAACGCCGTGTACTCAAGCATGCCCAGAGGAGGAGTTAGCAGCGGCGAAGATGAGGCGCTTCTATCCCAGCGCTATACATATTTCCATTTCGATCTGAACGAAGGTCACCTGGGCCACGCTCAGGACGAAGCTAATGTGGGATCCCGCTTCCTCTTCCACTGGGTTTATCCCCTAATAGCCAAGGGAGTGGCGGGAAAGCTGAGGAAAATCGAGGATCTCTTTGATCTACCGGAGGCCTTGAACATCACACGATTGAGTGAGCGGCTGCACTTGGCTCTGTCGCAGTCCCAGAGCCTGTGGAGAGCGCTGCACCGCTGCTTCGGCGTGGAGTTCTATCTAATTGGAGTTCTGAGATTGATTGCGGATTTGAGTGGCTTTGCGGGGCCCCTGCTGCTGGGAGGACTCCTCCGACAGGATCACACCGACTCGAACGAAGTATACTACTATGCGCTGGGACTCTTTGGAAGCACTCTTCTGTCGGCCTTGTGTTCCACGCACTTTGACTGGCGCATGGCCATGGTTTCCATGAAGATGCGCGTGGGAGTGGTGAACTCAATTTACCGAAAGGCCTTGGAGGCTAGGGTCATCAAGGACTCAAGGCCGGATATGCTAAATCTCATGTCAACGGACACGGACAGGATAGTGAACTCGTGCATCAGTTTCCACTTCTTCTGGAGCATTCCCTTCAAGCTATTTACGACGCTGTACCTGCTTTACCTGCAATTGGGAGCTGCCTTCCTCGCCGGCGTACTCTTTGCCGCCTTGCTCATACCCATCAATCGTTGGCTGGCCAAGAGGATTGGCATTTACTCGAGTGGCCTGATGACGGCCAAGGATGCGAGGCTTTCGGCCACCACAGAGACCATGCAGGGAGCCAAGCAAATTAAGATCAATGCCTGGGAGGACATATTTATAACCAAGATACGAGGACTGCGACAGGAGGAGCTCAGGTTCCTCTCGAAGAGGAAATACCTGGACGCCATGTGCGTTTACTTCTGGGCCACCACGCCCGTGCTGATGTGCCTGCTCACCTTTGGTGTGTCCGTACTGCTGGGCAATCCCTTGATAGCCTCTACGACCTACACCAGTGTGGCTCTGCTTTACATGCTCATTGGTCCACTTAATGCCTTTCCCTGGGTCCTCAATGGATTGATCGAGGCCTGGGTTTCCATCAAGAGAGTCCAACAGCTCATGGACGTTCCGAATTTGGACTACTCCTCCTATTACAATCCCATCATGCGCGGAAGTGGCGGCGTTTTGGGATCCGGAGACCTAGAAGATGCCCCCTTGGATGCTCCCAGAGCCAGTGTGTTGCAAATGAAGAGCGCCAGCTTTTGTCACGAGGAAAACTCTGACGCCACTGCCTTCCGCCTGAAGGACATCAATGTGGATGTCAAGGCGGGTCAACTGATTTGCATCGAAGGACCCGTGGGCGGTGGCAAGAGCACCTTCCTGTCGGCCATTGTGGCTAACCTGCAGTGCACCGATGGCGAGGTGTGCGTCCAGGAGCTGACCACGGGTTTCGGCTATGTGCCACAGTCGCCGTGGCTCCAAAGGGGCACCATCCGGGATAACATTGTGTGGGGCGCTCAGTTTGACGAGCAGTGGTACAAGACGGTACTGCATGCCTGTGCCCTCGAGGAGGATCTCCAGATTCTAGGCGGAGATCTCATTGGCGTGGGCGAGAATGGCAGGACCTTGTCTGGCGGTCAGCGGGCCAGAGTGGCTTTAGCCAGGGCTGTTTATCAGGATAAGAAGGGTGAGTAGACACACAAATTTATAGTTAAATTTGTAACTCCTATCCATCTTAACTCCTTAGTCTACCTCCTGGACGATGTGCTCTCCTCGCTGGATGCCCATGTGGCCCGGCATATCATAAAGCACTGCATACTGCGCCTGCTGAAGCACAAGACACGGATTGTGGTCACTCGCAGCATTCAGCTGTTCTTCCACGCCAATCAGATACTCCAGGTGAAGGACGGCCACCTCGTGCCCAGCGAATACATGACCCAGAGCATTGATTTGAGCTTAGAGGAGGAGGTGGACGAAGATCAGGCGCAAGCAAGCCGGCGACGGTCGGTGGAGCTGGCCAATCAAGACGACAAGAAGAGCGTGGATAGTTTGCTTCTTGAGGAATCAAGGGAGTATGGTCATCTCTCGGGCAACGTTTTCACCTGCTACTGGAAGGCGGTGACTTCTCCCTTGGCCTCCACTGTTCTGCTCTTCGTGCTGCTCATGCAGCTGACCAGGAATATGAGCGATGCCTGGCTGGCACATTGGGTCACTGAGACCACATTGGATCCACATCCAAATGATACTTCGTTGGAGCATGAACTGATGCGATCTGGGCTAGGAAATGAGACGGATTCTGGTCACACCACGGGCTTCTATCTAAGCATCTTCACAGCCATTGCGGTGAGCAATTCTCTGGTGACTCTGGCGCGAGCTTTCCTCTTTGCCTACGCGGGCATCAAGGCGGCCATTTTCATGCATGAGAATCTGCTGAAAAAGGTCATGTTTGTAAGCGAAAGATCTTTAATTTCCAACAACAATGCATTAATATTATTATTCACTCAGGCCAAGTTCAATTTCTTCGACATCACCTCTGTGGGTCGTATCCTCAATCGCTTCTCCTCGGACACCAACACCGTGGACGATTCCCTGCCCTTCATCCTCAACATTCTCCTGGCTCAATTGGCTGGCTTAGTGGGCGCCCTTTGCGTCAGCTTGTATGCCATGCCCTGGCTGGGCCTGGTCATCATTCCCATGGTACCCATCTATCTCAATCTGCAGCAGCGATATCGCCATGCCTCCAGGGACATCAAGCGGCTGTCGAGCAATGCCATGTCGCCGCTGTACACGCATTTCACGGAGACGCTGCAGGGACTGACCACGATAAGGAGCATGAGAGCTAGTCCCCGATTTCAAAGGGACTATCAGGTGAAGCTGGAGGAGAGCATTAAGGCGCAGTTGACGCAATCGGCGGCGCAGCAATGGTTGGCTCTGCGCTTGCAGTTGCTGGGAACGCTGTTGGTAGGTGGAGCCGGTCTCCTGGCCGCCATAACAGCTTCGCATACAACCAATCCTGGTCTGGTGGGGCTGTGCATTTCCTATGCTCTGTCCATAACCGGGCAATTGGGAGATCTTTTGCATGCCGTGGCCGAGACGGAGCAGGAACTGGTGGCAGTGGAGCGAATAGATCAATATCTACAGCTGGAGGGAGAGCAGAATGCGGCAGGCAGTGCTGATCCGCCATTTGGCTGGCCCACGCAGGGAGTTTTGAGCTTCCGCGAAGTCCAACTGAGCTACCGGGAGCACCTGTCGCCTGCCTTGCGGAGTGTGACCTTCCAGACTGAGGCCTTCGAAAGGATTGGCATAGTGGGACGCACGGGAGCGGGCAAGACTTCGGTGTTGGCTGCTCTCCTGCGAGTGGCTCCCTTGTCCCATGGCGACATCCGGCTGGATCAGGTGAATCTGAAGACACTAGCATTGAATGTTCTACGTGAGCGGATAGGAGTCATCACGCAGGAGCCGTTTCTCTTTGAAGGTGAGTTGTTCTGAGTGAACTTTGCGAACTCTGCTAAAAGATATTGGTTCCCCCTTGCAGGCACTGTTCGAGAGAATCTGGATCCGCGACATGCCTTCTACGACTCTGAGATCTGGCATGCCATCAAGAACTCGGCGGCTGCCACACTTCTCGTCCAGCAGCTGGGTGGTCTGGATGGGAAGGTGGAGCAGTGCGGCAATAACTTATCCGCGGGGCAAAGGCAACTCCTCTGTTTGGCCCGGGCTTTGCTGAAAAACGCCAAGGTCGTGGCCATCGATGAAGGGACTTCCAATTTGGACGATGAATCCGATTTGAGCATGCAGCAGGCCTTGAGGAATGCCTTCAAGAGTTGCACTCTGCTCTTCATCGCCCATCGGCTGCGCGGACTCCAGGCCATGGATCGGATCATAGTCCTGGATGATGGTCGCATTTGTGAGGAGGGCAGACCGCGGGATTTGGCCTCCAATAGCTCAACCATTTTCCACGACATGCTATTGGCTCAGGACATAAACCCGGAGGAGTTCGCCGGCACGAATTAGTAATAAAAACCAATTACCTTGTAAATAATTTAAATTGTTATACGATTTTATTTATTGCTTTATTATTTTTATAGATTTATAA
>JAEIIM010062840.1:0-11863 GCA_018874515.1 Drosophila greeni | reverse complement strand
AATATGCAAAAAAAAAAAAATCAATTTTTTCAAACCGCGAAGGTAGAAGACCCCCTTAAGTACGCCAACCTAGATACTTCTCATCACTAAGTCTAGGATACTTTCGGGGTTTTTCCAAACCCACCTAAATGCATATTCAGGTGGCAAATTCAAAAGCGAATCCCGAAATTTACACAGCTCTTGTCCTCGGGCAAAAGGTAACAAATTCTGGGTGAGACCACAAAGGCGAGGCGAACAAAAGGCGGCTACAAAACGCTCGGTTACCTTGGAGTGACAATCGAGCCTGGCCAAAAGAGATACTCGACTCGGCTACAACTGGGCTAAAGCCAAGCCGAACCGAATGAATGGCCAGTGGCTCGGAATTTTGGTTTGTTTTTTGGGGGGAGCTGAAGCAGCTAAGTCGGCGAGAGCTTCAAAGCAAGTGTTTTAATTAAATTAAAGCTGCACACAGGAAACTTAAAGACTTGACAAAAAACTGCACAAAAAATTGGGTCAAGTAGTTTAGGCAACTCGAGAAAATTACACGAGTAGTTTTCTTGAATAAGAATGAATGCGGAATGTTGAGTAAAAATAGCATTTGCTGCATTCTAAGGGACTTTAGACAGAAGACAAGGACAAGTGGCCTGTAACGCACTTGAGGGTCCTCGAGACTTGCACACACTCATTGCCACTGTGCACACATAATGTGTGTGGGCCACTAGGTGTAACCCCCTGATTTTCTTCTGATTTTTCTTGGATTTTTCCTACCTCTCAGACTGAGTGCGCCTGCCTGCCGGAGAAGTCGAATGGCCAAAGTGTTTTTCGGACATGTTACTTTTTGAAAAAAAGCCCTAAGCATCCTTCCGTATCCAAAGCCAAGGCAAGTACTCAGTGCTAAGTGACTGTCAGTGTTCACCGGCCACGCCCACTGTCCATAGAGACTACTGCTATGGGCGGGGCGGCCATTGACATGCATTTTCGTCGTTCGTAGGTGCAGAGGTTGTAGGTTGCCAATCCGGCCATTATTCTCGTTCCCGTTGTCCTGTTTCTCTCGTGCCAAAACATCGGATTTCGGAAGAAGGATTGGGACTTAATAAATCGCTCTGGCCTAGAACCTAGGCGCTTTAGGCGAGCAATGAGGTGACACCAAAAGGAAAGTCTCGAAAGTTTGTTACAGTTTTTTAAACGTGATAAAAAAATAACTATTTTATACAGAGAAATATTCAAAGATTTTTCAGGGCTTTATGTTTTCAAATATTCATAAAAAAAAACTCCCATAGTAGAGAAAACATTCAACAAATTATAAAATAATCAATTTCTGCCTCTGTACACGAGCCTCCGCTCACCAGCATGACTCACAGAATGATTTGTTTGGCCCAGGTGAGTCTTGTTGGCCACGAGCAGTTTGGGGGCTAATGCCATTACCTCAGAGCAATTGAATCGTTTCAAGCGATCGATTACGTTGCCGAACCGAAGCCCTGCCAGAGGTGCGGGCGCAAACGATGAATAAATGAATGAATTAGGCGTGTTGGTGGCGCAGGAGCAGCAGGATGGGGTCCACGGCCACTGATGACTGACAATGACCGACATGACATGCGGGTTTCGGGCCATCAGAAGGTATCCATCCCGTAAATGGCCAACAGAAGAGCAAGTCACTCCTGGTTAGAAACACAAGAGAGCTCAGGATTGAAACAGATGTGGCAAAGTAAAGAGATTCCTTTTCACATTCACCGATTAAAATCTCTTTTGAGTAGCTTATAGAACCATGAAACGTGTACTCCAGCACAGCGGAAAATTGTAAATGGTTTTCAGGGATTTGGAAGTATTTTACCAGACAAAACTAATGTAGTTTATTTGTACCATTGCTTACCTCTTAAGATTAAAACCTAATTAGAGTTGCGTTAATTTTTCTGTAAAAGCACATACTTTCAGGTTTGAGATATTTAAAGTATTTTTCCAACCAGCATTCTACGAAAATAGCAACAGCAAAGTGTGTGCACTGAGCTAAAGGCAAAGCCAAAAAGAACTGAGAGCTGGGAACTGAGAAACGAGAAACGAGAACCTTAGATCTTTTGTGAACCAAGGACCTCACGTTCCATGGTTGGCTGCTTGTCGAAATGTCAACAGCAGGTAATGCGTCCTTAGTTCTTCCTGTTTATGCCGCAAAAGTCTGTTACCTCAAGTCGAAAATGGCAATCCCTTTTGGCCCCAAATGCCCCCCGAGTGCCCCGAAAGTTGCGACTTGCCATCTGTTTGTGCCAAGGAGCTCTTGCCGTCTTGATGCCTTGTCTCGTTGCAATTTCCATTTCTTTTGTTGCAGGCAAAAAGCGCAGAAAGAATCTCGAAAGTCGAGTCGAGGAATAGGACAACATACATCACGTTAAGGGAATGATATGTGGTTGGCATGCTCGTGATAAGCATATGTAAATTAGGGACACAGACCTGCCTGCTAGATTCCATTTGTATTGCGAGGCAGGAGGAGGCAGGCAAGGGGCTCCGGGAACGTGTTAACAGTCGCCTGTTTATGTGACAGGACAAGAAACTCATAACTCAGGCAAAGTGCGCTTTGAGAGCGTCCACGACCGGGCATAAACATAAAGGAATAATGCTGAATCGTAACTTTTCCTGATAACTGATTCTGTTTCTGATTCGGATTCTGATTTTGACCGAGAGGCAAGGCAATAGTGATGCGAAAGCAATAAGTTAAGACTTGCCAGAAGTTGAAGAGAAGCAAAACAAAATCTGTAGAGAAATTTCTAAGATGAATTTTCTTTTTAAGTCTCCCAAGTCTGCCATTTCGTGGTCTTAATATTTCCCTGCTAAAATCTTTGCGAAAAAATCCCCTAAAGTATCAGCACTGCATTCTCATATTGACAGATATCTCGCAAACAAACAAAAAAGTCAAGAAACGAGACAAGTAGCAAACTAGAAAAAGAGAAATAATGAGAGCCATCTCCGATACGACTTCCACTTATGCTTTGGCTATATGCCATGTTTCATGGAGCATGAGCAACAGTTTGTCTGGCCATCAGACATCCATCCTCCCACGCCTCCATTTCCCATTTCCCAGCTCTCATGCTCCACGCTCCTTTTATAATCTTTTAAGGGCCGCTGTCTGTCGCGTCTTTTGTCTATTTGCCGCCTGCTCTTGGCTTTGTTTATTTTCACAAGCGTGTCGGTCCAAGTACTAGTGCAAGTCGAAGACCAAGACCAAGTCTAAGTCCCTTGCCCCCAAAGCAAAGCGTTTGGCTTTAAGACCCAAACTGACTCGCTTTGGATTTCAGTTTTGGCAATAGTGGCGACATCAGAATAATTGCATTCGATTTATCTTGGCGGGGATATTGGTGGGTAGTGCGTCTTTGTCAATATCGAAGATATTCACTGTCAAGAGTAAAATAAACAGTGAGATAGTGTGTGTGGCTCTCCGAGTTCCTGGCATGATATTTTAGTTCTCTTTAATAATTAAACAAGACTTGAAATAAGACTTATTTCACTAACGATTACGGCAGCTCTCAAGTCCTCAAGTCCTGTCGCGTTCTACTTCTGCAACGGATGCCAAGATGCTGCGATGCATTTAATTTAATTAAACAAGCTCCCCTCAAGGGCTGCACACTGACTTTTTGGTAGAATGCATCAGCATAAATAACATTTAAATGCAATCATCATTTATGGCTGAGATTTGCTGTGCAGCGCAGAGACTCTGGCAGACAGATTGCAATATAGCTCTTTCGGTGGCGTCGTCAGCCACCACTGTGTATGCGTAATATTTGCCCAGATTTATGCAATGCTATTTTCCGACCGAGCAAAAGATGCTGCCGCCTGCCGGAGAAGGAAGGAAGGAAGCGATATAAATACGAGATATGGTTATGGCCCGCTCATGCATGGCATGTGTGGAAACTTTTTGCGATTATGGTGGGGCCTCTGGCTTTGACCTTGCATTTAGCGTTGCATGAAAATATTACGCATCACCCCTTTGCCGCATGAGTACTTATAACATGTGCCGCCTGCCCACCCCACCGATTCGTTTCAACAACTCGAGGCTCTCTGTACTCTGTGCACTGGCGAAATGAATTATTGATTCATTTAAGGGGCTTGGCCCATTTCGCCTCTTAGTACGCCATCACGTGCCTAGATAGCTTGGCCTGATGAATGGCTCTGGGTCTGTGTCCTTATTTTTATCGGACCTTCGGCAGACACAGACACAGACTCCCCAAAGAAATGAGCATATAAATCTTTGACCAGCGCTCATTTGAATTCGGCATTTGCGCCTTCCATTCAATGTTTCAGCAAATGAACAGAGTGTGGAAAGAGTTCACTTCCCCCAGCCACCCATCACCCATACTCCCCGAAAACTTTTCACAGAGGCTCAAAAAGTTTTCCAAACAGGCTGTAAAATGTCTCCACTTCCTTTATCAACCAGAAAAAAGTTGACAATTTGTGCGACGCAGCGGCGGCGGCGGCACATGTGGCTCAAAACGTTCAACTTTGGGCACACAATTTGGGTTAAACAAAGGGAACTTATTATTATAAGGAATTATGATTTTACGCTCCGACGCTCGGGGATTTTGGCCCATGTGGCGTATGCGTTATGCATTAAAGTTAAATGCCACACTTACGACCCGAAGTTAAATAAATAACAGGGCACGAGGGAGAAAGTTTTGCGGATCAAGGGATTTGCGAACTAATTAATTGAATGCTCCACAAATTACAAGGATATTCCGGAGGCACAACTCCTTAGTCAATTAATTTAAATCAGTGAAATAAGAACTTCATAATTGTAAGTCCCAGCTGCTTGTCGAACAACGTTAAAGTTGAGAAAGGAAAAGGGCAAAATTAAAGTTAACTTGTGACTTGAGAAAATAAATAACAAGCACAACTTTTGGAAAGAGGAACCTTCATTATTTCTTGCAATTATTATTCTTCTCTGCTGGAAAACATTTACCAATTAGGAACAATGTTACCTTTTTAATTAAATCAAATTTGTAGCAGTATTTGCTTACAAAATTTCTCTTTCTTAAACATATCAGTACACCACAAGACCTGAAGTCAAGTGAAACCACACGTGAAAGTTGAAGAATTAAAGGAATTCCAAACTAATTAATGAGATGCCCGGCGAATTAAACGTTCCTGCATTCTTTGGCGAGCTCAACTCCCGGCAATTAATTTAAATAATACTCAAAACCAAGGAGACGAGCCCCCTTAGCACTCACCCATAAGTATGTGTAAGCCATGTTTGTCTTGGCCGAAAAGCCGGCGTCGCAGTACGTGGCTTGGCTTTTGGGGCTAAGACCGAGACCAACACCACAATGGACAATTACTGTCTCATCTGGGGCGGATCTGGCGGTGGCAGCTGGCACAGAAATTAATTAGCTGCCCGAACTTAACCGAAACCGAAAAGTTCAGACACTGCACAATGGACTTGAGGGGAAATATGGATTTTGGGGTTAGGCATCGGTATCGGCATTAGGGAGTCTCGCGTTGAGATTGAAGAGCAGACAAGTCGCTTGACAAGTCGCTTGACACTGAGTAAGCAACTATTAGAGAGAAAATTTATGGCATTCTTCGGTTCTGGTTTGGCTAAATGTGTCAACAATTCGACTGGCAATTAAAGCCAGCGGGCAAGTCAATAAATTGAGCGAATTATGACCTCGGCAGCTGCGAGAGATTCGCACATGTTGCTAATTGCTGCAAGCTGTTAACCCTCTAGTGCCGTCCATAAATCGAAAGTTTCATTCCGAATTGTGTCTGACTTGTGTGCAATTTCCTTGAGGGAAATTAGAAAACTTTGCGCTATCTGTCCGCTTTCTTTCATTCCGTTTGTTGTTTTCTATTTATTTTTTTTCGGGCATGTGCAAATATTTTCGCTGGCAAACCTTTTGTCCTGGACTCGGCCTTTGTGGACGCCGCCTCTATAGTTGACTTTTATTTATTGTGGGCCATAAAAAAAAAGCAGCAGGCGGTGGCTCTGGAAGCTCTGAAAGCGAAAAGTTGAAAGAATGAAAACCAAAAAGGAATCTAGCAAAGAATGCAAAAATTGTATACATTTGTTTGAGGTTTTGGTGGAATCTACTTTATGTTTGTGTCCCTCTGGCTCTCCCTCCGCCCTCATGGCTTGCTAGCTTGTTTTTCTCGCATTTTCAGTGTAAATTCGAAATTTCACTTTGGAAAGTCGTCGTCTGCGTGTGTGTAACACTTTTTACGACTTTTGCCGCATTTGTACAAATAATGTTCGCCATTCCCATTCCCTTTTATTGTTTATTTGTGTTCATTGACAAGACACACACACAATTCTTTTATGGGGAAGTTCCTTGACTCAGGTCCTTCTCGGTGAAAGTGCTCCCCAGTTGCCAGTTGAGTGTGGTCCTTGGATTGCACTTTTGTGGCCAGCATTGATCATAAAAAATGTTTGATAAATTTACGGCCAACTGGTTGAAGATGCCCAGCAAAGTTTCGGGCTCAAAATGCAGATGAGAGGCCAAGTCTGGCAAAAGTTTTAAGACACTTTTGCGTATTACAGGGCCTGGCATAGCTTCAATTAATTGCAAAAGTTTGTCTATGAAGGGATACCTTTACTCACTTTGGGAATAGTTTCAAATATTTACACAGAGCACAATGAGTGGAATTTTAACTCTACACCTTCTTTATATACTTTTCTAACCATTAGCACATATATTTTTCACAGTGCTTGGTTATTTAATTACAGCCTCGTGGCGAACTTTATTCAAATACTCATCTTTCATTTAGCTGGTAACTCCTCTTAGCTCATTTAAAACGAATTTAAATTCGCAGAGATGCGACCTTTCTTAATCTTGGCCAGGAATTTTGGTTTCTTCCCTTTTTCCACTTATTACCGGAGGGCTACCTACATCAATCAAATGGTACACAGCCAGAAGATTACACTAAATACAATTTGCAGGACATTAAGCACAATGTCCCCAAGGATGTGCATGTGGATGTGGATGTGGCTGTGGCTGTGGCTGTGGCGGCCATTATGCTAATCAGATAAACCTTTTTTCCTTTTGGTCCTGGCCATAAATGAAATATAACTGCGGCCCGAAGACCAGATGCTACTGCAAAGATACCCAGTGGGAATAAAGTGCCAAGAGAAGTTCACTGACCAAAGGATATACATTTTTTGGCAATCAAAGAAGGCTAAGGAATCGTTAGAAAGTGATAATATTGATGCTAAATACACTGAGCTGAAAATATAAAAAGAACTGCATAACAAGTAGCAAAATTCACATATAATTAAATGAAGATTTTTAACGCTTTTTAAAAATTGTTTCTTAAATTGTAATTGCTTCTCGAGTTCCAAATTCAGTTTAAAAATCGCACCAGAACTTACACAAATCAGAAATCGTTTGAAACAATATTTTTAAACAGAAACTACACTACGCATTGAAAACCGAAAGTTATAAACGCACTTTTCATATTTTTGTAGCGCAGTGCTGAATATCCAAGTGGCACATTTTCCGACTTTTTCCCCAAAAAACCGAGATCGAACGAAGAGAAAACTCCGAGACACGTGCGTGCGGCACCGCTATGGAAAACCAACTGAAAAACCGTGAAAAATTTTGTGCGCCAGCTGCTCGCCAGCGTTCGCTTGTCGCTATTTCGCTCGGGAAATCGTCGCTCGGCTTTTCCTGGGCGCCTGTCGAAAGTGTTGCCAGCTTTCTGGCGTCGACGCCGGCAGCGGCAGCGTGTCCGGTCAGCTGATCCGGGAAAAGCGGGGGAAAAACCGGATCCACCAGAAGCAACTAGTGCAGCTGGATGGGGAACAGCGTCCACTTGGCATCCACAGGCGGCAACAGCTGGGCGACTTGTTGAAGTTGCAGGCCCTGATTTTGAAAACAGAGAGAGGAAAACGAGAGAAAACTTTTCCAGAGAGTGGAAATGTCCGCTCTCCTGTGCAGAGACCTCCTGCTTTTGCCTGACTTTCCCTGGTTTTTCCTCTGCCTTTGCAGTGGACTCTATTCAATTTTCGTTTATGAATGAAACGATTTCATTTGACTTTCCCAGCGCGCCAAAAAATGTGTAGAACTTTATTTATGCCGCAACTTTTCCTTCTTGTTTTTTTGCTGGTCAAATTTATGGAACATCAGCCCGTCCATATGGCAGTTAACCCTTTTTTCGGCTGGTACCACTTGGCGTATGGGTAATAAATCATCGAATGAAATGATAAACTGCGCCGCCTTTCCACTTTTCCCCTAGGCCGCCCGGGATTTTTCTCACTTGCAATTTTTGTTTGTTGTTCGGGCCAACAACTAACATTTAACATTTAAACAACAACATTGGCATTTTAATAGACGTCGACAACGACGAATGTTTAAAATCCCCTTCGAGTGCTCGTAAAACGTTCCGTTTATCTTATTTCGGGAAAGCTGGTATTTATTTGCGTTTTCATTCCGTGGCGCCTCATGTTAGATTTATGTGCTGGCAGGCTCATTGGTTGTGTGGATCTATTTGCTGAAAATTTATGTTTGCATTTCAATTTACTTCCTCCTGTCACACTCGCACTTTTCTCTAGCGTTTTTTGCCAACATATGTTGATTAACTCGAGATATTTATGGCAGCGCGCTTTTATTGTGAGATTTTTGGTTGTAAAATAGGAAATAACATTAAGTAAGGTCTATAAAACTGAGACTTTAAAGGGGACTTTTAAGATAAAGTAAGGGAATGACAAAGGTTTTGTTTGTATAATAATTTTAATTCGATTAAAAGGAATATAGTATACAGAAAGATTGGATTTCTTACAACGAAGTTTAGGAATTTAATAAATATAAACATTTGCTTTCTCTTAGTTATTATTTCCAAAAGAAACCCCTCATTGTATCCAGTTTAAATTCCGCTTTAAATATTCCAGGCATGCTTTAATATTTGCCTGTCATGCCTGGCTTCGTTTTTGAAAGAGATTTGCTCATTGACAAACCCCCGAGGGGCGGCATTAACTTCTCCCGCTCCGTTGGCAGGAAAAGAAAACACAGCTTTCCCCTTGGCCAAATCATCCATCAATTTATGTCACATTTCGAACAGGATTCTGACACCTCCGAGCCCATGCTCCTGTTTACCATTTGTGAATACAAAAAAAAAAACAAAAAGAGCGGGCCAAAGGCTATGGGGATCTCAATTATGAGGGCCTAAGTGCCGTTAAAACCAAATCAATAATTTCCCGAGCTCAGCGTGCATGGCATGAGGAATGCGGAATACGTTGACAATGTTGAATGCCATCAAAGGCCGGGGGGGAGATCCATTAGATATGCGACGAGCCCTGCCTCGGGAACAGCGCCGAGTCCTGCCCGCACACACATATCCTCCCACATAGCCATGAATTTCCAAATGACATTCAATAAGCATTCGACGAGATGTTCAATTATTTTTCAATTGCATCGATTTGCGGGCAGGCCACAAAAGAAATTTGATTATACTTGAGGCCAACGCCTCCTAAAGGAGAAAAGAAAAAATACATGCGGAAAACAATTTCCCTAATTGTTTAAACAGCATATACCAGCTTAAGTCTGATTTTGTTAGATTTATTTTATAAAAATCACATCAAGCATTCAGGAAACCAAATGAAATTTCCTCATTTTAAAACACTTTAAAGTCATTCAAAAACTCTTATTTTCCCGCTGTGCATAATTTCGCCTTTCTTCTTGTTGATTTTCCCGCCAGCACGTGACTCATTTTGAGGCCTCATTTCGGAAGTCGTTTGGCACCCATTTCGGTCTCTGTTTCGGCCACTTTTCCGTGTCTCTCTAAACCAGTTAGCTACTTTGCATTAAAGCTCCCCCGAGTGGCCCAACTACCCCTGCCATGCATGTACTATAAATGCGATAGCACTCAGATCCGTCCAGTCCACTGTCGCTCAATGGCGACAGAGATGCGTGTTGGCGGCAAATGGATGGTGGGGAGCGAAATCCAGGGAAATCCAAGGGAAATCCGGGGAAAGGCGGCAAACTGGCGGGGACAGGAAATGCTGACTTGACAGGGACAGAACCCGAAAAGCTTCCGCCGCCGCTGCCATGGCAGCCCAAGAGGAGACCCAACCACAGACAAGGATTCGGTTGCGGGCAGCATTTTGGGCTGCTGTCGGGGTTGGGGCTTACAGGAGAGACCCCATAGCGATAATCCCCTCAATCTGCATGGAAATGCGAGCACGATGTGAGGCATATTCAAGGGCACTGCGAGGAAAGTAGTTGGTAGTTTGGTCAACAAAAATTAAGGAGAAATATATTTCGGAGCAGCAATCTTAACCTTACTTTCCTTTATCAATTGTATATCTAAATATTAAATGTTTCTCCCAGTGCATCCCCTAAAAGAATCTGTATACAGGCATCACCTAGGGCAAATCCAAACTATCTGCCGTGACGACTTTAAAGGCTATTTCCATGGCAGGCAACACAGCAGCTGGCGGAAGTTGTTGATATTTTGTTAACAGATTTATTTGCGCAACGTGTTCACGCTTTCATTTGCAATTTTCCACTAGACCTCGACGAGGTCTCTCTGTCTCTCCCTGTCGATTTGCTCGATATTTCTCACTTTTTCCGCTTTTCGATTAACCAGGAGCGAAGTGCCGTGGCGGCGGTGATGTTTTGTACAATTCCGACACAAAAGAAATCGAGGCATTCGAGGGAGGATGGGAGCTGAAGCTGGAGCTGCCACTCTCTCCCTGTCAAAACCATTTCAAGTGGGCGCCAAACTGCAGAGGACACCCCCATTGTGCGCCTCCGAATTTCCACACATACCCCAGGGTCCTCGCTTCCTTGCTTCCTGGATCTTTTGTGGCTCTGGGGTGGGTGGGTGGCATGCCACTTTGACAATCCCTAGTCACTCAGTTAGTTTTTGGCGGTGGCCAAAAGGAACTCGGCTCTGTCAATCTCGTGTGGATTGAAGTTGATTTATCCAAGGACGGGGCTTTAAAAGTGTACCCACTGTCGGCTCAAGTGGCTTTAGACATCAGAGAAATGTCCGCCTACAAACCCAATGAAAAATTTATTCGCCGGCTTAACTTGTGATTTTCAATGAGCCCAAACTTTGGGCCAGAGATAATTGATGTGCGAGAATTTAAGAAGTCTGTGGGCTTCCACTCGACTGCCCAAAGTGCCGGCAAAAATTAAAATCATTTTCATATGGTATGCCATGATTTAATTATTCCCCTGAGGGATTTTCCGCGGAGGAAGAAGTATAAACCTGTGCAGCGGAAAATCGTTTGTCACTACCCCCACGGTCTGGTTGTGTTCCTGGCGTTGTCAGTCGGAGTCGGAGGATCCTTTGACGGCCTTCTTGCTGCTGCCTCCTCTTGCAACAGTCGGTTTTTGTTTTTGACAGAGTCTGTCTGCGGGTTTTCCCCTCCACTTGTCCTCACTTTAAGAAGAATGTGTATTTGAATGTTTATATTTTTGTTTGTCACATCAAAGAGCTTATAATTTTTAATGCTTTTGGGAAATCTTTTTACTCATTCGCTGCGGCTTAAGCCTGAAACTGAATACGTATTCATTGAACTTGGCCAAATGAATGAGTTTTCAGTTGTTGAAAGCATAAGAGATTCCTCAGTCATAGCCACCGCAATTTTTTTCCCATTTTTTTATGGCTTTTAATTCCAATGAGTTCCAACTCAAAAAAATAAGCTGCCACTTCCACTTCAGACCCAATTAGGCATATCACAAGAGTTTTTCTTGTTCTTTTTCCCTGTTTTTTCTGCCTTTCTTGTTCACTGGCCCTTTTCTTTGCTTCTGATTTAACTTTTCAGCTGTTGAAGTTGAAGATGTTTGCCTCATTTCCCGCTTTATTATTTGGGTATTTAGTATTCCAATTGTGTTTGTGACTTGTTTGTGATTTTTTTAAGCTTTTAGGGGTTATAAATCATAAATATTATTTTATAAAGTAT
>JAEIIM010062770.1:0-15714 GCA_018874515.1 Drosophila greeni | reverse complement strand
TTTGGTTATTTCTTAGTCTGGTGGATTAGCAGGAGTAACCCAACACCAAACAAAAAATTAAATAAATAAAAAAAAAAATACACAGAAACGCAAGGAGGAAGTAGCGGCAAACAGAAAAACGAAGAAATAAGCGTGCAAAATCCATTTAAGTTGTACAACTTCAGTTTTTTGTTCGTTTTTCGTCGGGCGGCGGCGGGCGGAGGGCGCGAGGAAAGACACCCATTGCACTTCTTCTTCTTCTTCTTCTTCTGCTTCTTCCTCTTTGGCAGAAAACACACAAACAAAAAAAAAGCAAGCAAGCAAACACAATGCAAAGACAACAAACAAACGTAAGGCGGGCAAAGCCAAAAGACAAAAGACAAAAGTCAGAGAAACGACGCCGAGAGCTCAAGCAACATTTGATTGTCGGCCCCGTGCACAGCAAACCAGTATAATTGCACACACAAACACACACACTCGCACACACACACACACACACACACACAGAGACGGGCAGACAGACACAGTCACACGCCGGACAGAAGTCGGGCTCGCACCGACATGCACAATAGAGGTCGCAATTTTAGCTTAAATGCAATGCAAATTAATAAGAGGGATAACACCTTAAAGTTGACACCGAAATTGAGCCCAAAACAAAAATCTATGAAATTAAGTGGCGCCTCCGTATAAATAGGCTTATTTTAATTTCTATTACTATTATTATTACACTGACCGCAGGTGTTTGGCCAGTTGAATACATTTCGAGTCGAGTGAAGGGCGCTGCGCTCTCTTTTTTTGTCTTATTTTTTTACATACTTATTTTTTGTGCAGACCAGCAAAATTAACAAACAAAAAAGTAATAATCAAATGGGAAGCTAAAAACGTACACACACGAACATGGGCAGGGGGGGAGGGAAGAGACAACAAAAAAATATGTTGTTCGCTCATTTGTTTTATTTTGCCTCTGTGTTTTTGACCTCGTCGTCGCGGCTCTCTTTTTTTGGGGCGCGCGCTCTCTTTGGCGCTCTGGCTTCCGCCCCGTGCTTGTGCGTGCAAAGAGAGGGGGAAGAGTAGTATTTGACTTGTGGGACACGGGCAGCGACGCTGGCTGCGACGGCGACGTCGTCATTGTTGCGCGGCCGTTTAACTTTGTGTGCCGGTGTGTGTGTGTTTGTGTGTGTGTGTGTGTTTGCGACCGTGTGTGTGTGTGTGTGCCATGGTCTCATTTCAAGATAATCGTCACACGAATGAGTTGCCCGCTCCTCCCCCTCCCCTTCTGCTTGTACCAACGCTACTTCTTCGGCTCTCGCCTCCTTTCCACTTCCCCTTCTTCTTACGTTCCGTGTTATTGTAATTTAGCGGTTAGTTTTGTTGTTGTTGTCATAGTTTTTATGCTTTTTTCTGCCGCTTAATGTTATTAGTTTTGTTTTGTTTCGTTTTTTTTCTCTCTCTCTCGTTGTTTGCTTTTATTGAAATTGTATTTAACCCATTTTAAAAGCGTGTGTGTCAACAGGTTTTGACCCAAATGCGAAAAAAAATAAATGTGCAAGCGAGATAACAAAATCCATAAATAGGATATGCCAATAAATGTTCTGTGTACTTTGAAGGGGATTACTTAAGGGAAATTCCAGTGGAATTTATAAAATAGTGTCATCAAATTAAAATAGATACCAAAAGCAAAATAATAATAACAGAGGAAGAAGTAATAAAGTTGTAGCAATAGGAATCAATAAGATCCTTGAAGAGGGCAGTTTACCGTAATTAGACACACAAAAGAAGCACAACGAAGAAGACGCCAAAAACAAAATGAAAAAGAAACCCCCTGAAGAAAGCGAAAGAGCAGATAATACTTTCCCATAACGAAGATTTCGGTGAGATTGAGCGTTATGCCATTTGTGTTTGCCTTTGGAATTATCAAGATATTTTCAGTTTCCCCGTTTCAGCTTTTTTTTTTCCACTCCAACCTCCAAAACTTAACCAAGCTGATCTTGAGAAATCCCAGACGCAAAAAAAAAAAAAAAAAAAAAAACCAAACAAGAAAAAAGAAAATCGAAAACAAAAACACTCGCTCAATGCGAGAAAAATTGAATTTGTTTATGTTTAAACGCAATTACACACATACACACACACACACACACACACACACACACACAAACATGCATATACTTACACATACCTACATACGGCGCAAACAGTGGAATTTATTCGAAAATTTGTTGTTGTTTCTGTGTACTTTTGCAATAACGAAATGGAAATCAAAATTGACAAAAGCAACAAAGGGGAAAATAAAACAACTTTGCTCATCAGTGGCTCAGTGGTGTTAGCTAGGCGGTTTTCTAGCCAGCCTTAGCTAATTTTGGATTAAGAAAATATTTAATTAGATTATGAGAAAATGTACTGCAAGTTTTAAAAATTAAGAAAATGATTTAAAAATTTTATTTATTTTTTAGGACATATTTAAACATTTTATTGAGTTTGTTTATTGTTATTTTTATTTATGTACATTTAAATACTTTGTTTTTTATTGCCAGAGTTGGCAGCACTGCCCCTTCGGCAGCAGCGCAGCAGCAGCTCTGCCGCTTTCGTTGTCTTCGCTGAACTTCCGGCATTTTCTTGCTCATCAGAAATTTGTTGTTACTTTTGCTGCTGCTACGTTTGTTGTTATTTTGTTATTGTTAACACGACACGTACTGCAACAAAGTTGGAAATGCGTTTTGCGCAAAACCTGTTAGGAATTCACCAAAGGCAATGAGAGAGATACGGCGGGGAGAGGGGAAATGAGAAACATAATTAGAGGCAAATGCTAATCATACAAGGCTCATAGAGCTGCTCAACGGATACACGCAGAGAAAAGTGAAAACTAAGGCTTAAAATAACTATTTTTCATTTGCAAAAAATCCAAATAAATCGGTTTTTTTGTATTGTTTTACTGGATGAGGAATTTTTGATTCAACTTTTCGAAATTTAAAAATCCCAATCTCGCTGTGTAAATTGTTCATTACTATGGGGCCAGAGATATCATCAAACGAAAATATGCCAAGAATTTTCCTAATGGAGGAAGGAGTTGTAGTAACTCTTGAAAAAGGGAGAAGACCGGCGAGAAGGGGGAGGGGCGGAGCTGTGGAAACCAATAAAAATCAGTCGAATAACGCATTTAAAGGCACTCAAAAAGCTGAAACAGAAGACCATTAAATGTTTTCTTCACGGCACTAAAAACAGAGCGAGAAAGAGAGAGAGAGAGAGAGTGAGTGAGCGTGCGATAGGGGGCGGGGACACTGAGCATTTCGTGTTACAGTTTCAATTTAAAAGGAAAAACGTTTCCCACACGCACACGCACACACAAACACACAAGCGCCCTCATCATCAATTTCTAAATGCAAAACCGCAATAAAAAATAAAGCAAAAACTATACAAGAACTCAAATGCTCTGCTGGTTTAAGTATTTAGCCAATTTTATTCAACAAACAACAGTCTTAAAGTTAACCAATTATGCATTTTATTTGGATAAACAAAAAGAAAGAAGAACCTCCAAGTGAATGCCCTTACTAACTATATGTTACATTTACTGGATACAGCATTATACAAATTTAACCAAATAAATAAGAAAACCCTCTGTTTAAATCCAATTTAAACATATTTAAAATTTTTACTCTCTATTTTGATATTATAAAAATATTTAACATCTGGTTTCTTTCGTCACCTATCGCCGTATTTTCCGCAACATCTCTTTGGCAAGGGCATTCGTTACGCGAGCAAAGCAAAAACGGGAAACTCTCGCCGCCACCGAAGCCCAAAATCGAAGCCGACAAACTTGTGTCGCGTGCGCGGGAGTGAGATAGCGCGAGCGAGGGCAGAAAGCCATCGCACAGCGAGACGGAGAGGCGGAGGAGTGGGGGAGTGGGAGAGGGAGAGAGCAAACTCTCGCCATGCGGCCATGCGTCTGGTGGGTCCGGCTGAGGGGGAGGGAGCGCGACAGAGGCGAATGGCAAAAGCAACAAAGACAGCAGCAGCAGCAGCAACAACGACGGCGCACGTGTAACCGTAAAAAGAGTGAAATAGTAAGGGGGCGGGGTGAAGTGGCAGGCGGCTGAGTGAGTTATGCTGGTGTGCGAGTCCGTGGGTCTATGCATGTAGTATGTGTGCGTGTGTGTGTGTGTCGAGTGCGTGTGTATTTACTTTGCAAAATAACCACCCAACTAAGATGGTTGACAAGATAATTGTTGCCCTCTGTCTGTCTCTCCCTCTCTCCGGTAGCGCCTCCGCCTCCTCTTTCCCATCTCTCTTTATCTTTTCCCCCCTTTTCGCCTAGCCACGCTGGAAATTGGAAAAGGCCCCAGATATTAGATTTCACCAGAAAAACTGCAAGTGGAAGGAAGGCACTTTCCAGTTCATTCTGGACTTTAGCTAAGTGACTGTAATTATGTAACTGGAAATTGAGTTGGTTGTATAGAGAGAGAACTTCCAATACAGATTTTGGAAATCTTGGAATATGTCAGAGCTTAATTTTTAAAGTAGCGTCACTCGCACCTGTGGACACGCTCGGACCTGCTGCGAGTGCGAAAGGTGTTAGTGTGAGTGCCTGCTCAGTGCGATTAACCGCCGGCCAAAATATTTTGACTCAGCACTTTAAACCCCAATGTCAGAGATAGACAGCAGCGAAACCGAAACCGAAACCGAAACACGAACTCGCACAAACATCGCGCACAATTCACTCGAACAATAAATATATATTTCTGTGGGGCATTAGCCTCTAGATATTTGTTTGATATGCGCTTTAAAGGTTGGCATTATTCAAGGTTGTGTTTATTTCGGCCGCAAAATAATTTGGGGCATTGTCCGCTCGCGACCATGATGATGGGTTAATCCCCTTAACCCCTCTTATCTTGCCAAAGATAATTTCGCCACGTTTCAAAAATGGTAAGAAATGTAGACAAGCTTCGGCGGTACTCGCTGGAGACACTCTCGTGTACTAATGGATTTTTCGAAAACTTTTTTGACGCTTTCTCTAGCCGGACACTTTCTTCTTCGATGCGTTTTGCTGGATTTCTAAGTGGTACGTCTATGATTTATGTATCTTTACACTATTTGAATCTTTCAATTAGCAGAAAAAGTTTATTATAAATTGTTTCCTAAATAAGGATTTTTCGTATACAGAAAACTACTCTGAAAAGTTCATATTAACTTTGACTCTGAAAGATTTCGTTAGAATTCCTAAGAAAAAATAAAAAAAAAAAGAGAAGAACGATATACGGTGACGTGACCATCAATCAATTTGTATTTCAGTCCGAGACGGATCGCATCGGATCGCCGGCAAATGCAACACAAAAACAATGGGAAACACTCAGTTTGAGTTTCAATTTCAGTTTTTTTGATTTTGGGTTTCCTCGTCTCGTCTCTTTGTGTTTTGTGTTTTTAGGGGCTCCTCCTCCTCCTCCTCGGACAATTTCATCAATGTCTTTGCCGCCACTGTAAATGCCTGAGATACAGATACACGGGCTACGTGTTGCCCGTATCTGTATCCGTAGCTGTGTATCTACAGCGACGGTCAAGGCAATAGAAGTTCGACAATGGTCGTCAATCATTTGGTGGTATTTGTAGCCATCGGTTTAGCCTCGATTTGTATCAAACTATTTGTGTCAAATTAGGAAATGATTTGAAAATTATTTAAGGTAAGGGAAAAGGTTATAAACGAGATAAAACGGGAAAGCATCATTCCTAATTGCTACTTTCATAAATATCTTGTACATTTCATAGCTTCTCCCCTGTGCACATTTTCCCTATTTTTTTCTTAGTTTCTGCTTGCTGAAAATCCCCTGAAATGAAAAGTGCACAAAGAAATTCACACACATATTATTTGGTGGTGTATGTACATTTGTATCAATGTATGTTTGTGTGTACATATCAGTTTTGTGCGGCGTAGCATACATTTTCAATGTCACGTATTGCCGTTCAATTTCTGTTGTCAGCTCTGTAACAAACCCACACACACACACACATAAGAGCCAGTCACACACACACAGTCGCTCGCTCAGACAGACAAAAGAGAGCGCGCCTCGCGTCGTCTTCATCAGCCAACTTAATTATTAAATTAAATGCGCTAAATGGCAGCACACGCAAGTGCCAATAAAACAAAATACGAAAAAAATGAAGAGTGACGGGGGAGAACGCAGGAGAGTGGGGAAATGGGGAGTGGTGTGCATGAGGAGGGGGTGTGGAGTTAGCGGGCGCCGCCACATGCCGCTTACAACCTTGTCCGTTAAGAGGCCGCGCGGTCAGCGTCGCTGCCGGCGTCACTCGGGCTCCAACACTTTACTCGAAAATCCACTCCCACATGCCAGTTTAGTCGGTCCCCCCACTCCCCGCGCTCTTCCACGGCATCTGCTCTCCTGTGCTCCCGCCGACCTCCTCTCTTCATCGGTGTTTCATTGAATTTCGAATATTGTATGAGCGCCGTTGGTTGACGACTCCTTACGGGGGGGGGCGCCGGAAGAATAGGATAAATCGAACAAATTTGAAACAAAGAGATGAATTAAAACAAAACAAAGGGAACTTTTCAAGTTAAGCCACTCTTGCAGCTACAGAACTACATATAAGCTGATGAATATCTAAAATTGAAGCCAAATTGATTTGCAACCAATTTGAAGGCTTTTCGCGACCTGCGTTTCTGTGTCATTTTTGCTTGCACACACACAAATCCCCTCGTTACGCCCATGAACAGAAGCAGAACCCTTCGGAAATCAAATAAAATTGTCAGGCGAGCGGCGACACGCTCTTGGGCTCTCTTTCGCTTCTGTCTGCTGCCGCTCTCTTTAGCGGCCGCTGGGCCTCTCTTTGACTGATTATGCGCCGTTTCCCCCGGTCGCTCTTTTCGCGGCTCTCGTGGCCGTTTAATTTTCTTGGCTCGGCTCGGCTTGGCTTTGAGTGACTGACTTCTTGGCATCTTCAACGCTTTTTTATGGCTTTTATGGCCATAAAGCCGCTTTGGCCGCCAGCTGTTGTTGGCCAAAAGCAGCAGTCAGTAGTGGCTAAATGGCAACATATGCACGGACTTACACACTTACAAGACGCAGTCATCGTCGTCGGCTTGAATGCAAGCCTATAACCGCACACACATATGCAGCGGCAGCGCAGGTATGCACACACACACACACACGCACATGTGAGCCATAGCGGAGGGCGCAAAGGTAACGAAAAAAAAAAAACCAAACGTAAAAAGCGCGCGCGAATACAGGTCGACGCTCGTTTGCTCCGGACAGCGGCAGCGCAGTCAGCGTCGACATCGACGCTGGCGTCAGCGTAAGCGTCCATTGCTTATGATTTTCGGAAATTCCATTTCTGTCGGCAATTAAGCGAACAGAAGAGGGGGGAAAACTGCTCGGGGAAAATGGAAAATGCTGAAGATAAGCCGTCGTCGCCATAGGTCAGCGCTTTAAGAGGGCGCCGTTTTAATTTCAATTACTTAAAATACATACATACATATGTAGGTACAATGAATTTCCCATTTGAGTATGTGTGTATGCAAATTTCTAAAACTACTAACTTATTATTAGATTTACTAAATCTCACTTAAGTTTAAGGGTTAAACTCTAAAATACCAGTGTGGTCGTGTCTGATAACACCAAAATTCTCTGTTATTTCTTTTGTTTTTTTATTCTCTTTGAGTTTCTAAGCACGTCACCTGCTGTGACGTCACAAGTGGCTTATCAATTTGGCGCCTGTTGTTTTTTTTTTTCGATTTCTTTTACTTGATATCTAGTTATCAAAATCGAAAAACAGAAAAATCAAAGCAGATGTCGCCTTTATTTTGGCGATTTTGTATGCTTCTTCCTCTTTGGTGTTGTTCTTGTTGTTGTTGCTGTTGCTGTGCTGCTTTTCGCTTCGTTTCAAAGTCAAATAAATAAAAGAGCGAGAGATGGGGTAAGAGAGGGAGAGATAGAGAGAGGCGAGCGAACAACAGGTTTAAACTACGCAAGCGGAGCAAATAAAAAATAAAATAAAACTACAAATAACAGAAGCGACGCGAAAAAAATGGAAATCTCTGCGGAGTATCCCTCTCTCTCTCTCTCTGAAAGATTTCGATTCCGATTTGTAGATTCCGTACGTACGTACGTATTGCCGAACGTAAACAAACTTGACACTCAAGTGGAGCATTCCGGAAAACAATAACAACAACAACGGCGACGACGGCGAAGCTGGCCCATAAAAAAAATCAGGAAGAGCTAGAAAAAAAAGAAACCAGCACGCTGCTAATACATTATGTACACCCTCAGATCTATAATTAGCCACAACGTACCACAATCAGCGCGAAAACAAAGTCCACGCGCCTCTAAAAAAAATATGGCAAAGAAAAGAAAACGAAACCTTGAACCATATTTGGTTTGCAAACAATATCGTCGAAAAAGCAAACGCAAGAAACAAATATTTGGCCTTGTTTGTAAATTTGTTAACTGAATAATTAGGACTTACCGTTAATAGTAGGTTCTTGAATCACTTTTATTTACAATTTTTGTAGTTTTCATAGAAATAAAACTCCCGCATTGGCTTACGTTACTCAAATCAAAATCAAATCGTGCCAAGCCAAAAACAATAACAAAGAAAACTGCACTTACTGCACTCACTCACACGACCAAAACAAACGCGAAAACAACAAAAAATTACACACGTAAATGCGGGCCAACATATACACACACACACATAGAGAGACTTGACAATACGGTCGTCGTCGTCGTCGTCGTTCGGTGATTATGCGATAAGTTAAGTTGTGCGAGCGAGAGGCGACTGATGCAGCGAGCAAAAAAACAAGAGGGAGAGCGCACGAAACTTTGAGTTCGACTTCGACTCTTTTGGTTCGACTTCGAATGATTGTAGCTTTGTTGTTGTTGTTGTTGCATTTGTATTTCTCGATCACAGACCACATAAACAACAACAAAAGGAGATGACGAACGAGCAGAAGAAGAAGACGATGCCATAGAAGAAACAGAAGAATGCCCTTGGGGCAGCAGTTGCTGCTGCTTTTTTCTTTAGTTTTTTTTTTTTTGGTAGCTAAATATTTGAAGGCTTTTTGAGGTTAAATAATGCTGCAATGCATTCATTGTTCAGATACACGATACGTACATATGTATGTACATCGGTGTATGTATGTAATCACCAAAAACAGTAACCGCAAAATGAATGTAGGTATGTATGTATGTATGTTATGTATATTGCGGTTTCTTGTTTGTTTCCAAACAAGTTGCGGTACTTTAAAAACAATTAAGTCAACTTACATACATTTGTTTATGTATGTATGTATGCACTATATTTGCATATTTTCTAAAACAAACTAACTATTCCCCCCAATTTAACAAAAATATATACATACATACATAATCTAAATTTGGGTTTTCTGTTATTTTGTGGTTTTTGAAACCATTAAGGGATCAAAACTCGGTGAATCTAGTAAAAGTCATTGTATTTATTGTACCCAAAATTATAATTGTTATTTTTTTGGATGGGGAATTTAAAATCCACCCAGAATTAGAATTTACTAGACTTTCTATTGAAGTAAAGTATTCGAATTCCCTTTTTTTACCACCACCACCTTTTGCCTTTTCGGTCAATTGAAAGGAAAGCGTTTGGATGATTGGATACTGCAAGTGGTATCGGAATTAGCCAGTGTCGTACATTCGCTTTGAATGCGGCTCATCCCACTCAATTAGACCCCCCTTTTATCTTTACACCCGCGCCAGTGCCATGCTCAGTGTAATTACCGTTAACCAAACTTAGCATTGTCTTTGGCCGGCCCTCTGTAACGTAACTGTAACTGTAACTAGCGCGCTTTCTCCGCTCTGCTCTGCTCTGCTCGTTCACTGTCCGTTTTCGGGCAAGTTACTTACTACTGGTACAGTACAATTACAGTGGACACTCGGAGGAAGGGAAACTTGGGTATAGAAAATGTACTTACATAATAATATATCTTGTAAACAATAAACTGTATGTACATACGTATGTATACATAAAAATATCATAGCTTCGTTTTTAATTAAAAGATTTTATGCATTCCTTTTTATTCTCTTTATCAAGTGAGCACTGCATGGCAAACGGTGTACAATACACGAGTATGGGTGAGAGTGAGTGTGAGGCATGAATGGAGTGCGAGAGAAGAAGCGGCGGCATGGACGGGCATTGCTTTGGGTTGGCGACTCGACTAAGACTAGGCCGATGGCCCAGCAATGTTGTGCACCCCCTCTCCTATACCATTTCATCTTATCCCCATTGCAGCACCTCTCCACCCCGATGAGACGGAAATCCCGATGAGGAGACGGATCAAGGGGGGAGGACGAAGAAAAAGAAAACAAACTGTTGGCGGCTGATTTTTCAGCAGCGAGTTGTGTGAGCGAGAGCGAGAGAGGTAACGAAGCGAAGCGAAGCAAGAGGGGGAGGCAAGGCCGCAATTAATTACAAACTTACCCAGCTGTCCCCACACGTTGCCCCCGCCCGCCAACAACAGCAGCAGCACTCGGTGTGCGCCTCGGCCTCTTCGCTTCTCCTTGTGTCTGTGTATGCGAAAAGTGGCACGTATCAATGTTGAAAGCATAAAACACAAAGAGACCCAAAAGAGTAGAGTCGCTGTCGCTGTCACTGTTGCTGTGCTGTTGTTGTTGCTGTTGCTGTCTCGCGCAGTAGGGAGACAAGAGAGAAATGCAAATGCCTACCGTTACGTTAGTTGGACCTTACGTTGATGCCTCACGTTACCCTTTTCCAATTTTTTTCTGCTCTGTTTTTCGGTTTGACCAACAACAAACATGTGTCATAATGTAAGAGCAACAACAACCACCTAAAATGGCAATCGTTTGCATGAATATGTAGAGATGTAAAAACGTACATACATACACACATTTACAAACTTGCGTTTTTTATGCTAGAATCCAAAAAGGAAGCAACGACAAGAAATCTAACAATGCTCCCAGCACAAAAGTCATTTCTTAAATGCAGCGAAATCGACATACAAACATACATACTTATTTATGAAGGGATATGCTACGTTCATCCATACATACATATGTATGTATGTATGTGCATTCAAACATACCGACAAACATGCGCAGGCTGAGTCTGCTGACGACGCTAAGGCGGCATTTATCGCTCCAAAAAAGCAGGGGAGTGTGCGAGTGCGAGTGTGCGAGGGGGAAGCCCACAGGGGGCAACGGCGCAGGGGCAGCGCGAAGGGGGTGGTGTATTGGGAGTCATTGATTTTCGTTTATGAGCTGAAGCCCGTAGAGCAGGCAACGCTCTCACTTTTTATACGTTCATTCACACGCGGCACAGTGGGCCAAAACGAGCAAAAAGAGATTAGTCTAAATGTAATTATTAAATTTATAGATTTATTTTATTGTATCAAAATATAAATAGTCTGATAATATAATGCATTATAATAAACTCATAGAACTTCTTTTTAAATAATGATAAAATTCAAAATTCCCTTACCTCAGTTTATGGTATTTGTCATTGACGTTACCCTAGGGTTGTTTTCAAGTCGCCTTACATATACAGAAAGGGAGATACCTGTGGTTTAACGCTCTCGCCAGGTATGTATTCACATATTCACACGTATACACCAATTTATGACGACAAGCCTTTAAGAAGTTGGATAATCCTTAAAAATCCACGCTATTGAAAGTAATCTCCTAATACTCTTAAAAGGCTTAATATTCAAACAGTTTTTTTTATCGAACACCTTTGAGGTTAGTTTTAATTTACATATTTTAATTTTAAAATAAAGCAGCAATTTCGCTCAGCTGCATTAAATAATCTTATAAACTAATAGGTTTGAGCCCACAGTGCTCTCCGCTTCAAGTGGCTTAATGCAAAGAGCGGCGTCGACGAAGAGAGAAAACGAAAAAGAGCGCCACTAGATGAGTATTGCATAGGAGGGGGGAATTAGGGGGCAGACTCTTGTAGAGATTGAAATGGGAACTTAAATATGTTATTGATAATTAAAGCGGCATGTTACGTGCTCCATCTCGCTCTTTCAATTGCAATTCGCATTGAAAGAAGTTTCATTTTCACTTCTCAGGCGGATTCCGTTCCTCTTTACCTTGTTGCTGTTGTTGTTGTTGCCACCGTTAGTTTATTTTAGGGGCGAATGTGTGTTTGTGGAGTGTGCGATTTACGTTTACCTGCGAAATAAAAGCCAAAAGCAGCAAAAGCGCGTGCCTTCGCTAATCGCGGGCGGCGAAAGAATTAAAAGCCATGCCGAAACGGGGTAAAAAAAAAAACAACATCTCGAACGCGCCGCGCTGATTTCGCTGCCGGCGTCGCTGCCTGCCGCAGGTAGCAGCGTGTGCGTCACATCTATGAATGTGTGTGTGTGTGTGTGTCCGCTTCGGTTTTTATTTACTTTGTTCTGCTTTTTTCCCTTTCTTCTTCTCGCCGTTTTGGGTTCTTCTGTTATCGGACAGCAAATTGAAAGCAATAAATACTTAATTGTTAACTTCTTCTTTGCTGTTGTTGTTGTTGCTGCAATTCTTGCTCGCGCTCTTGTTTCCCGCTATTGTTGTTGTTGCTGCCGCCACTTAATTACGTAATTCGAATTTATCTACTGGCGACTTGTAAGGAAATAAAAAAAAAGAGCGCGCCAAAAAGGTGAAGCGTGCAAAGAAAATGAGAGAGCCACAATGGGAATCGAAGGAAGTTATTAAGATGTATCAATTTGTTATTAATAAAACACATTTTTTAAATCTCTTAATCTAATCTAAAATTAAAGCTTATGCAGTTAAAAGTACAAAACTAATAATACATATTAATTTATGCAAATATGGTGAATTTTGTTCCCAAAGAAGGTATTTCCCCATCAGCAGCCGCATCTCCCCACCCCACGCTGTGAATCATTCAGTGTTTCCCTTTCGGGGAATTTTTCACGCTCGCGGGAAACATGTTCGCATTAATAAAAATGATTTAATTTTTTCGGTTAAACATTTAGCACAAACAAACCATTTTTCGAACTAAGCGTCGCCGTAAATATCAACACTACAACGCCTCATCATCATCATCATCAGCGCCTAAATAGTAGTATAACAATGATAAACAAAGATCTGCCACTTGCTCTTTCCCTCTGTCTCGCTCTCTTTGTTTGCGACTTCTCTTTGTACTCACACTCTCACGCTCTGCCAAAGGCAGGCAGACAGACAGACTGACTAACTGACACACGTTTAATGACACACGAACACTTTTTCGAATATTGAGCTGCCAAAACTGACCTCACAGTTGTTGGAACATTCTAAACTGTAAATTGAGTTGAACTTGTTGCAGGAGGCGGGGGAACTAAGGAAGGAGCGTTGAGCTTGGGGCTTAAGAGCGGCGGCGGCGACGGCTTTGACACTGATTTTGGTTTTGTTTTTGCTTTTGGTTTGATTTTGTTTTGATTTTCGACTGGCTTGTTTGTTTCGAAATTAAAATAAAGAAATGATTTGTTTTACATAATTTTGGATCAAGAATAAACAGAAGGCCATCTTGTTTAGATGAATTAAAGAGCACCTTTTGCGAGCAATTCCCTGAGATCCCTGAGATGATTATTCGCAAGGCGGCGGCGGCTTAAATGGCACTTAAATTCGCGGCCCTGGAGGATGATATTTGCCCTAGGAAGCGTTTTGTGTTTTCTCTTTTGCATTTCTCAATCTCGCACAAAGTCAGTAGTTCGCTGTCGCTTTATTTTGCTTTTTAATTTTTTAACACAAAAAAGAGGCAGCAGCAACAACTATTCAAATTATGCTCGCACGCCCACAAAGCCAAAACAACAACAACAACATAGGCAGAGGCGCAGAAAAGCAACAAAAACAACACCACCCACTGACCAGCGTTTTGCTTCCGTTACAGATGTCAGTGTAAGAGCGTGAAGATTCAATTGCAGCTAAAATAAGAGCGATATAAAATCGCTCTTTGTTTGCGCAAAACCTATGTATGGTATTTTTGCGCAGAGAGAGAAAGAGCGTTGGGGCAGGCAACCATTTTTGAATCGTCCCTCTCTCGCCGCCTAAGAGAGCCATTCGGCAGCCTTCGGCTCGGTTCGGCAACCGTGCGTTGGGAAAAACTCGCTCTTCAGAGCCATTCGGCAGCCGTCGGCTCGGCTCGGCCTATAAATACGAAACGCGCGTTCAAAATTTTTTCAATTTTTCAAATTCTCAATTTGACGCCACATCGATACCGCTCCGCTGCGGAAAACGGAAAAGTCGTAACTGGAAACCGAGTGCCGGGACTTCCCCCAAGAAAATTCAAAGACAGCGGCGTGTTGTTGTGACCAAACTGAAATAAAAACTAAAATAAACGCCGGTTAAAACTGTTTTTGGCAAATCACAAAAGTGCGGTTTCAAAACTACAAACAAAGCCAAGTTTTCAAAACAAACTTCAGCCAAGGCGGTTGTGCCGCAGAACTTCATTGTGTTTGGACGTATTATCAGTGTGTTTTTAATCCGCTCATTTCTAACGGTGAACTTGCAACCACGCGCTTCCACACGCCGCCCCACTCCCCCCTCACCCTCAACAGGCGGCTCGCAAAGGGAAATAGAAACAAAAAACCAAAACACAATTAAATGTAAGACCTCATTTGTTAATAATAATCACCCCCGCCTCCCCCCAAAAAAACAAATCAACTCTGCAATTTTTGTGTGCCTAAACAAAAAAAAAAAAAATTAAATAAGAAAACAACTAGCAATTTTTGTTGAATTTTTTTATTGTTAAACAAAAAGCAAAAACCAAGTGCAAATTAAACCGAGAAGGAGAAGCGACCAAAAATTCAAAAGTCCTGGATTATTTTGAATTTTTTTTCATACATTTAATTGAACAAAGACAAAAGCGGCAGCTCTTCCAAGCTAACGGTAAACAGCAAAGTGAAATCTCACGCAAAAAAAAAAAGGAAAAAACAAAAAAGCAACAACAGGCACACTGAAAACAGAAAAAAAGCAAAGGCAGACAGAAGTAGAGGAAGAAGCAGCAGCAGCAGCAAGTGCAAGAGCGAGAGAAAGAGCTGTAAAAAGAGAGCGGCTCGAAGGAGAGCGTGTGTGTGTGTGACTTCCTTATTTTGAGAAAAAGTCACAAAAACTCTTGAAAACTAGTAAAAAAAAATAATAGAAGACCTGGAACTGGGCCTTAGCATTCGCCAGACAAAAAGCAAAAAAAGGAAAGCAAAATCAAAGGAGCAAAACGAATATATATAAATTTATTTATATATATATATATACGCTCCAAACGCGCACAATGACCTTGCCAACAAATACAAATGCGAGCAGCGGCGGCAACAGCAGCAGCAGCAATCACAGTAATAACTCGCAAAACAGCAACAACAACAACAGCAGCGGCAGTAGTGACGAAGATTCCGACATTTTTGGGCCGCCCCGCTGCTCACCACCGATTGGCTACCACCACCACCGCTCCCGCGTCCCGATGATCTCACCGAAGCTGCGACAGCGCGAGGAACGCAAGCGCATCCTGCAGCTGTGCGCCCACAAGCTGGAGCGGATCAAGGACTCGGAGGCGAACCTGCGGCGCAGCGTGTGCATCAACAACACCTACTGTCGCCTCACCGATGAGCTGCGTCGCGAGAAACAGATGCGTTACCTGCAGAATTTGCCCAGGTGAGTTGTGTTTTGTTTTAAAATTTTTATACTTTTATTTCAAGAAATGCAGGGTAAAACGGTCACATTTAGGCATTTTTTTAATGAGGAAATTTAGGGGTTTTAAGGGTTAATTAATTTTTTTTTT
>JAEIIM010062766.1:0-13645 GCA_018874515.1 Drosophila greeni | reverse complement strand
ATGGCGCTCTCCAAGCGGCCCCTCGCCAAGGACACGCCCCTCGCCGAGAGCAACAGCAACGGCAGCAACGCCAATGCCGCCGCCAGCAGCGACCATGAGACGGCGGTCAAGAGGCGCAAGCGGTGCAGTCGCGACGACGACTCGGCCAGCGTTGCCTGCCTCAACAACAACAACAACAACAACAGCAACAACAACAACTTGCCGCAAAAGAAGCGCAAGCAGGGACACATTGCCGACAGTCCAGAGAGTCCCAGTCCGGGACAGGGACAGACACCAAATCCCAATCCCATGATGGGCAAGGCTGGAAACAATCCCACGGAAACCGACCAGGACGACGAGACCCTCATCCGCGAGACACAGGCGGCGCTGAAGAGCCTCTCCGGCAGCTGGCCCGATGCCCGCGGCAATCTCTACCGGCTGCAGGAGCAGGACGAGAACCCGCCGCCCTTCCAGAACCTCTTCGAGGAGAAGCAAAAGTATGAGGACCAGGCCCTTGATCCCGGCAGTCCCAGCTCACAGCTCTTCTCACGTTTCCACAGACAGAAGGAGAACGACCAGGCGCGCCTCAATGCCAACGCTCAGCTGGAGCGCGGCAAGAAGTCCTCGGGAGCGGGAGCAGGAGCAGGATCAGGATCAGGCTCAGGAGCTGATGACCTGGAGCTGGAGGAGGCCAATGGCGGGTACGCCCAGGCCACGTCCGCCTTCAAGCCGCCCATCGACATCATCAAGCGGAACTATGCGGCCGCCGCCCATGCCCACGCCCAGGCCCACGCCCACTACACCAGCGGCGGCTACAGTCCCGCCGATTCCGCCGCCGGACTGGCCTACTACGGCTATGCCGCCGCCGCCGCCGCCTCTGCCAGCCAGCAGCAGCAGCAGCAGCAGCTCGGACTGGAGGCCACGTCGCGCTCCTCCGCCTTCGACATAGCCAGCCAGCTGGGGGAGAAGCAGTCGCAACAACAACCCATGGGAAGCCTGGGCCTGGGCCTGGGTCGGCCCAAGGACGGATCCCTGGCACCCGATGGCAAGCAGTACACGATCCTGCAGCCGGCGGGCGTGGGCAGCCGGGCGGCGTCCGTGATGCAGGACATAGCGCGCGAGGGCGTTGTCGGTGTGCCACTGGTGGCCACGCCACCGACCACCACGGCGGCCGCCAGCAGTCCGCAGTCCGCGGCGACGACGACGACGACGACGACGACCCCGACAGCTCCTCCGGCTCCGAGCTACTCGCCGAGCAGCCAGAATCGCGGTAAGTGCTCCCCTAGTAAGCCATAGAACAGAAAGAGAGAGTGTTGTTGTTTGACTCTGTGTGGTGGTGAACTGTGTCCGGAACTGTGATCGATCTGGTGTGGACATTGCTGAAACTCTCGCGATCAGTGTTGTAAACAAGCCTGCGATTGAAAGCTGGTCACACTGCCACTTTCCCGTTAGCGGCAGTGTTGTAAAAGTCACATTAAAGCAAAGTGAGAGCAGCAGAGAGAGAGCAGCCAGTGTTGTGCAAGAAGGATCAAGGCGGAGCAGTGCTGTGAAGGTGACACAAAAGCAGCAGTAATGCAAGCACCAGATCGGGATAAGTACCATCACAGAGCTCGTACAGTGCGGAACATAACAGAGAACGACGTTTGTTGGTTCGTTGGTTGGGCTTCGACTGATCCTTGATCGGCTGAGGTGCGAGACTTCTTGTTGCATTGAGTTTAACCACTTCAATTGGCAAAATCAGAACAGAGAACAAAGTCCCTGGTCCTGGTCCCAGTCCCAGTCCCTCTTAGACCCCTTAAACCCCTAACCCTTAACCCACCTTTATGTGAAAAAAGAGCAAAACTGAGGCAGCAATTGTGTGTGTTTCTTGTGTGTGCTTGTGCCAGAGACAGACCGAGAGAGAGAGAGACTAACTACACTCAATTTGGCTGCGTAATAGGCAACATTATGACGATTATTATTTGCACAAACCCGAACACCACCCCGAATACCCCCACAAGCAGCACTCTTGACAGACTCTGGAGCATCTCTAAAAATAAAACCCTTTTTGCAGCTCATTCAGCAGGCAGGCAAAAAGACATTAAGCGATTTTGTCGTTACCACCGGAGCTTCAGAGGCAACAACTAATGGCTTGTAAACCCTTTGTGCCCCACCCACATGGTGGACAGACGTCTTTCGGCTGAGTGCCTGAGCCTTGAGCTCTGCCATCTCCTAATTTCGCTGATTAGATATAAAGCATTATGAGCACGTTTTCCCGCACGAAACCACTTTCGCATATTTATTTTGTCATTATGTTTTGGCATTAATATGCCGCCGAGCACACAGTCTCTGCTGTGTGTGTGTGTGGCTTTTGGTATTCATATAATTTGAATGACTTTTTAAATAGTTCCGAGGGAGGATGAGAGCAGAGACTCCCTGTAATAAGTCATTAGCGTTGTGTTATTGTTTTTCAGCCTCTCGGCTAATGTGGCTTATTATGCCTAACCCTTTAGTTTTTCTGCAGGAATTTGTAGTGTAGCTCGTCCTACCTCTCCTTTATTTTAATTAAATTCTAATTAGAGACGAGTCCTTGCTCCTGGCTGCCTACCTGTCTGCCTGCCTGCCGCCGCTGCAGTTTTTGACATTTCGCCCGGCCACGTAATAGACAAAAACCGACACGACACGGCGTAAATATTTCGAAAAATATTTCATTAACCAACCCCGACGTCTCATACGATGAGGCTGGGACTGGGTCTGGGGTTATTTTATCTTAGAAAGAGCGTAGCCTTTTTTCGGGCCCGGGCTTTCACGATTTTTGAAGGCAGCTCTCCGTCTGTGTCGCTGGAAAACCCTTCCTTCTCCGCCTGTCATGTGTGTGCCAGCTCGTGTGCGTGTGTGTGCTTTTAAAGTAAATAATGCAAAGCTGTTTTCCATCAAATTTTAATTAATTATTTAGGGTAAAAGAATTCGACTGACTGACTGGCTGCCTGCTGTTGCTGCGTCTGCTTCTGCCTCTGCTTCCTCCTCTTTTTAGGGGTTTTTTCAAGGGGTTTTTCCGGGGGTGATGCGTCAACTTGTCTCTGCCATATAATTAATTAGAAAATATCCCAGCCCGATCTCTCTCGTCCTGGACTTACCTTTCACTGTTAATTGGTTAATTGTAGATGGCGCCAAGTGCCCCACGCCGCACTGCACGGGCCAAGGACATGTCACCGGATTGTATTCCCACCATCGCAGGTACACCCATCCGTCGTCCAGCCAGAGATTCCTTCATTCTCTCTCTCTCTCTCTGTATTTCCATATATCCATATATGTACTTTCGATCTGGCGTTTGATGGGACTTTTTGACAGTTTGTCGGGTTGTCCGAAGCGCGATAAGGTCACCACGGAATGTAAGTTGGATAAAGAGTACCAAATCCATTTTGCATGCCCGTGTATGCCTCTGTAGACGTTCTATTCTTTGTCTCTCTCTCTGTCTCTCTCTCTGTCTCTGTTTCTGTCTCTCTCTCTGTCTCTGTCTCTGTCTCTCTCTCTCTCTCTGTCTCTGTCTCTGTTTCTGTCTCTTTCCAACTGTCTTTCTTTTCTCACAAAGAAGATTCGTCTTCCTAGTCCTTAACTGAGTGTGTGAACGTTTGATGTGTTTGACGATAGTATTCTTATTCCTATTTATTATTTAAGATTTACTTTTCTGTTTCTTTTCTCTCTTCTTTACCGAAAGACTTTCTTCCGTGGCCTATCTTCCGTCTTTTTCTACAAGGGATGTAGTAGTTGTAGCTCTTGCAAGTATATCCTAAGACTTAACTTCCTCTGTAAAGTGTCTTCTTCTGTCGCATGATCATAGATCTCTAAGGTTCTACGGAGTCCTTACTTTGCATGTAGCTTTCCATAGAGTGAGAGAGTCTTCCTCTTGGTTCTCCAGCTTGCTCTCTCCTCTGATTCTCCTCTGATTCTTCGTAGCTTGCCCTCATAGAGGCTCCAACTGATCTTTCCTCTACTTCTCTCTGTCTCTATCTCTCAAAGTCTCCTAAGTCTCCTAACCTCTGTCTCTGTCCCCTGATTGTGGAATGCCTTGTTGTCGTAGTCGTGCCAACAGAATATCGCTGATCGCTGATCCCTGATCCTTGACCTTGATTGATCCCGCAGTGCTGGCTCTGCACGAGCAGATCCTGAAATGCCCCACGCCGGGCTGCAATGGTCGTGGTCACGTGCAGCCGCACCGCAGCGTGCACCGCAGCCTCTCCGGCTGTCCGCGGGCCGTAAGGCGCTCCGGCGGAGCCAGCCGCCGTCCGGGAGCCTCCTCAGCAGCGTCGCTAGTGACCCTAGCAGCAACAGCAGGTGAAAGAATCAACCGCAAGCTGACAAATTAATACTAAATCCATACCTTAGTCAACTGTGTGTCAGTGCGTGTGAGTGAGCGATGAGTGATGAGTGTGCCAAAGCCTTTAAAGACCAATTTGAGTCCCAGTAGCAGTGATTTTCCCAACCCGACAGAACCGACGAACTGACCACAGAACATTTCTGGATAATGAAACCCATGAGCAAGTAGTACATTCATTCCATTATCAGGTAAAAGACCGAAGTAGCTGTGTGAGTGCTGAGTGAGTGTGATAATGAACGCCTGACTAATGTCTGTTGAACTGTGAATGAACGTCTAATAAACGCTGGATGAACAGATGAACGCTTGATGAATGCCCGATGAATGCCTGATGAATGCCTGATGAACTCCGGATGAACTTTAGCTTTAGCTAAACTCCACTGTGAGTGGTGAGTGATGTGTGATGATAAACAGTCGACTCGTGTTTGAATGAACTCCCAAATTAACGCTTGATGAATGCCTGATGAATGCCTGATGAACTCCGAATGAACTTTAGCTTTAACAGAGACTCCACTCTGCGTGATGAGTGATGTGTGATGATAGACGCTCGACTCGTGTGTGAGCTTTGAATGAACTCCCGATGAACGCACTCCGAATGAACTCTAATGCTTAACCCATTACTCAACACTTGACTCATCCTTCTCCCTCTCTGCTCTCGCCCACCCCGCACACGCTCTCTCTTTGTCTCTCCTCCTCTCTCTCTCTCCACTGTTCTCTTCCTATCGCTCCATGTCTCGCTCTTCTCTCTCTCGCACCCTTTAGCCGAGCTGGAGAAGCATGAGAAGGAGCTGCATCCGCTGGACAAGCTCAAGATCGCCTCGAGCCACTATCTCAACAACAACAACAGCAGCTGCATCAACAACAACAACAGCAGCAGCAGCAGCAGTGGCAGTGGAGGCGGTGCCAGCGGCGCTAATGGTGGTGCCAGCTCCGGTCCCAGCGCCAAACTAAGCGCCGGCAGTGCTACGATGCCGATCATCAAGTCGGAGTACAGTCCCGTGGCCAGCATCAAGTCGGAATACAACAAGAGCCCCATGCACTCGTACCTCTCCAGCGACGCGGCAGCGCCCGCTCCCTCGGTCGCTACCGCCAACTCCTCCTCGGCCACGTCCGCCTCCCAGGCACCGCGCTCCGGCGGAGCGGGTTCCGGCGGCAGTGTGGCGTCCACGAACGGCAACGAGAATGGCAACCTGCATGCACCGCATTTGAGTCGCTTTGTGGGTCTGCAGAGTCCCCCACATCTCAATCCCCACCAGCAGCAGCAGCAACATCAACAGCAACAACAGCAACAACAGCAGCAGCAACAGCAACAGCAGCAGCAGCAGCAGCAGCAGCAGCAGCAGCAGCAACAGCAGCAACAACAGCAACAGCAACATCATCAGCAGCAGCAGCAACACACTCTCCACCAGCAGCGAGGACCCTTCATAGAAGGCAACGATGTGCCCGATCCCACGGCCAGCTACCACTCGGAGCACCAGCAGCAGCAGCAGCAGGCGGAGGAGCGCCAGTACGCGGAGATGCGCTATGCCCAGAGCCACGAGCTGCTGGCGGCCAACGGTGTCTCCAGCGACCTGTCGCCGGGCACGGCGAGAAGCGCCTACGAGCCGCATCCAGGACACCCCGGTCATCCCGGTCATCCGGGGCATCCCGGTCATCCCGGCCACCCAGGCCATCCAGGACACCCGGGGCACCCGGGACATCCGCTTAGCGGCTCGCCAGCAGCCTTCGCCGTGGACGCGGTCTCTGTGGCCGCCGCCAGCGGAGCGGGTTTCGAGCGCTACGACTCCAGCGGCGGCGGTGTGTGTTGTCCCACAAACGGCCAGCGCTCCACGGCGTCGACGGCGGCTGCGGCGGTCACATCGGCGGCGGTAGGTGCCTCGGCAGCGGCGGCGGCGGCCTACCACTACCTGCCGCAGACCACCGACGAGATGCAGGCCCAGCAGCAGAAGTACCTGCAGGAGCAGCAGCTGATGCTGGCCAAGGCGGAGCACGAGGAGCTGGCCGCCAACGGCGGGCAGCCGCTGTATCCGCGGCCGATGTATCACTACGATCCCACCATGGGTCCCCTGCCGCCGGGCTTCTCGGCCATAAATCTGTCCGTGAAGATGGCAGCCGCCCAGGCAGCCGCGGCAGCAGCTGCCTATCAGAATCAACAGCAGCAGCAGCAGCAGCAGCAGCAGCAGCAGCAGCAGCAGCAACAGCAGCAGCAGCAACACCATCAGCAGCAGCAGCAGCACGGCAAGCAGAGCTCTTCGCCGGCTCCAAACGTGGGCGGCGGCAGCGGAGTGCCGGCGGTGGACCTGAGCGGATCCACCTCGGTGACCAGCAGCAGTCCGCACGGTTTCAACTCGCCAGCCTCGCACAACCAGTACTCCGCCCAGCGCATGGGCAACGGCAGTCCGCAGCCGGGCGCCAGTCCGAACATAGCCAGTCCCCAGGTGCCGAGTCCGCAGGGACAGACGCTGGACCTGAGCGTCACCCGACTGCCACACAGGTGAGCTTTAGATACTGAGGACTCCTCATGAGCTCGTGGCACTCATCACACCTTCTCCCTCTCTGTTTGCAGCATTATTACGAGTCCACAGTACGGCGCCGACGGCCTGGTGGTCGGCGTGGGTGTGGGCCACGCCCAGGGTTTCGGAAGCGGAGCGACAGGGCCCCTGGGGCCAGGCAACGGAGGTCCGCCGCGATCGCCGCAAATGGAGCCGGTGGACTTTAGCGGGCCGCCGCGACCTCTGGGCTTCGGCCTGGTGGGCCACATCACGGGTCCGCGACCCTACAGCCGCGAGTCCACGCCCGACAGCGGCGGCTCGCACTACATCGAGACGTACCGGGATCCCAGTGGTAAGTGTGCCAGGATGTGGGAAGTGGAAGCATGTATAATGTATCCTTGCAGGCTACTCGCCACACCCCGGCTACGGGATGGTGGTGCAGTCGGACTACCCGCCGGCGGGCTACCATGGCTACGGCCCGGCGGCCTACCAGTGCAGCAATCCGTATGCCACGGCCGTCGGCCCCGGCGGCTACCCCACGCCCGTCTCCGGCGGCTACTCGCCCAGTCCGGCCACCTGCTACTCGATGCCACCGCCCCAGCACATACCGCAGCACGACAAGACCAAGGACGGGTAAGTTTTTAGTGTTCCCCGGGAAAAGTTCTCGAAGTTGAGTTCCCGAAGTTAATGGATCAAATAATAATCGGACAGAGTGTCCATCCATCTATGCCCGGGCTCTCCCTTCCGTTCCGTTCGATCCATCTCTGTCAGGGCAGGCGCTGGGCATCACCTGAACTCGCAGCTTGAAGTGTTTTTTAGCTGATTAAAAGTCAAGCTCAGAAGCGGGAAGACTAAAGAAATAATTAAGAAGGGAACCTAGCTTGGAACACCTTAAATCCCTTCTCTTTTATGAGCTACCAAGGGGAGTTCCAGGGAGTTCCCTTAAATCCTGGTTGGAGGTGGGACTTGGACTTTAATATTTATGATTACGGCTGAGTGTGGCCGCAGAGCGGTCATAAAACTGGCCCACACACCACTCATGGCCCCGTGATTACACTCGAATTTAAAGCCAAAAGTTTCAAGAGACAGACACACCTCTTATCTGGGCACGACCACTCGCTTGTTGGGGGTACTAAGATCTCGCTTCAATCACTAATCCCAGGACCTTCTCCTTCTTCTCCCCCAGCTTGACGGGCTGCTCGCGCTCGGACCGCAACCATCTGCAGTCGCACTCGCAGGAGCTCAAGTGCCCGACGCCCGGCTGCGACGGCTCCGGCCATGTCACCGGCAACTACTCCTCGCACCGCAGCCTCTCGGGCTGTCCGCGGGCCAACAAGCCCAAGAGCAAGCCGCGCGATGGTCAGGACTCGGAGCCGCTGCGCTGTCCCATCCCAGGATGCGACGGGTCTGGTCATTCCACCGGCAAGTTCCTCTCCCACAGAAGGTGAGTTTTGAAGGAAACTGATTCCCTGATTCCTGTATTCTGTAACCCGTGTCTGGTGATCCTTACAGCGCCTCCGGCTGCCCCATTGCCAACAGGAACAAGATGCGGGTCCTGGAAGCCGGCGGCACGGTGGAGCAGCACAAGGCCGCTGTGGCAGCTGCCACGGCCATGAAGTTTGATGGTGAGTAGTGCTATGACTATAATTTTGATATATTTTCCATCAATTTAATATATTTTCCATTAACTCTTCCTTGTTTTATTTATTTTCCTGTAGCCTGCACCACGGTGGGCAGCCAGGGCATCAAGAAGCCCAAGTTCGACGAGGTCACCATGGTCTACCCGAAGGGCTACACAGGTGAGTAGTGGGATCCACGATCCTTTACAGCCTTTCCCCCGCTCTCTCTCTCTCTGTACCTCTCTCTCTCTCTTGCGTGTATTTTTCTGTTATGAACTGGGCCCAAGGCCACTATATACCTTCCCCCCTACTAACTTGGCGGGGGGTTGGGGCATAATGGCGTTGTCATCAAGTCAGCAACACACACAAAGAAGAAAACGCATCTCCAGAGTCTCGAATCGATCCGAAAACCCGTCCAATTCTTCTCTGTTGTGTTGCTCGCTTCTTGTCTTGAACATTTTCGGTTGGAATTTTGTGTGCGTGTGCTAAAGTCAAACGAAAAATAGAAAGAAACAAAAGAAATATATATTTAAAAATATATTCAACAAGAAAAGAACTTTATTTTTGGTTTTGGTTTCGGAAAATGCAACACAACAAATTTTTAAGAGAAAACGAGTCATTTTAAATGTAAAAGAAATTCAAAATTGAAGACGGACACGGGCCTATCCAACTCCAACCTCCACCAAGACCACACCACCAAGCAACCCGAACCCCAACCCCAGAACCCAACCCCCAGAACCCAACCCCCAGAACCCTCATTAACCCCCATGATCCCCCTTCGAATTCTAAACCCGGTACATAACAAGAACGATCACGATCCATGCAAAAGCTGATCAAAAGAGAAAGAAAACATGAACAAACTATTAAATTCAACTCCTAGTTTACCGAGTTCTCATTTTAATTCTGTGTTCTCCTTCTGCTTTTTCGTTTCGTTTCATGTCGCTTTTTCGTTGGCGTTTTCTTTTAGATTACGCAACGTTTTGTATCGGTGCCGAGTATCTACTGTAGATAGAAAACCAAAACCACTGAGTCCGAAACTGAAACCACAACCAGCAATCAAAAGTAAATGTGAAAAAGTGAAGGCAGACAAGCAAACCAATCCCAAACCAAGTACAGAACAGAATCCAAACCAAAAATAACACCGAAAGACAGCAAAGACCTCTCTCACACACCTCCAATCAGACAAACTGTACATACAACCAATATCTGTGTGTCGCTCCAAGGTAAGCCCGAAGATTCAACCATTAAAAGAAACCACCAAACACTTCCACGATCCCGGCACCGAGGCACACTCCAACCACTGAGCTCTCCTGAGTCTCCTCACACAACACAAAGTCTGCACCCAAAGGTGTGGCCAGAGTGGAGAGGTCTCTTTCAGTGTTGAAAAGCAGACTGTGATTCAACCAAGCTCTGTGATTACTGTGCTCCACTCAAAGCGACTTCTTTGGGCTGTAACTAAAGCTATATATTATCACACAACAACTGACACATCACTCATTAATACACACCACACACCCACTAGTGCCAATCGAGTTGCTAGCACACGCGCACATTGACAAACCGTGGAATGCCAGACCCGGTCCCACGAAGAGAAAGACAAACCAAGAAAGTGAACCGTAGATCGCTAGAGAGCAGCAAGCTTCCACTAACGAACCCCTCTCACCTCTGACTCCTCCTCCCCAACCACTCACCTCGACAGGCGCCAGCGGCCTGGACATCGTCATGGGCGGCGGCGTGGGCCTGGGCCTCGGCGTCGGCGGCCTCGGGGTGAGCAGCAGCAGCAGCAGCAACGGGAATCCCCACCACACCAACAGCAGCAACGGCAGCAACAGCGGCGAGAAGAGCGGCTCGGCAGGTGGAGGTCCCTCCTCGGGCGCCACTGGGAGCGACGATCTGAACACTTTGGAGGCCGAGATCTCCGAGCTGCAGCGGGAGAACGCGCGCGTGGAGTCGCAGATGATGCGCCTCAAGTCGGACATCAATGCCATGGAGTCGCAGCTGAGCACCAGCGATCGGGTACGTAGGCTCAGGTTCGTTGAAAGGCAACAAATTATGAGAGAAAACACCACCAGACCCCTTGAACCCGAACTTTGCAGACGCTGGTCATACTTTCAGCTCGCTCGCAACTTTGCAGACTTGGTCACACTGCCAAGTTTTGCCACCAACTGTACCTGCCATCCCCCTTGCTCTACTTGGCTATTTTCGTGTGTTGTTTTTCCCGCAAAGTTTCAACTCAAACGAGACTTTGAGTGGAGTTTTCCTGCTTGGCGTGAGCGAGAGTTTCCCTTTGGGTTTGTTTTCCCCGAGTCGTCACCTGAGCGAGTCCTGCCTTGTGCTTTTCAAGGACGTCTCTAAAAACTCGGCGAAAAAACAATGAACAACAAACTTAAGTTGAGCAAAGTGTGGTGAACTTAGGCGGAAAGTTTTATCAGACGTCTTGAACCTTAAATGCAGGATATATATATGTGTATTTACATATGGAAATGAAGTCGGCTTTTCGGCGATGATGGCTTCATTTGCAGTCCGCACAACCACCCGGAGTGCAACGCCCCATCTCCTCGCTGCTGCAGCGACCAATCGCCGGCGTTGCATCCTCGCTGCATCGGGGCGGCGAATCAGGATGCGGCAGGATGCGGCAGGAGGTGTGGCAGCAGCGGCGGCGGCACACACCCCTAAACACGCGTGTGTCCCTAGTGTGCGTGTGTGTGCGCTGGTCATGCGCAGGCGACGCCGACGACGAGGACGAGGCGCTAACAAATCGCAGGACGCGATTCGATTTGCTCCTAAAAACGCTTTTCGGGGGGGAACTCGGCTAAGGAAAAAGTGTGCTACGTGGCGTCGCTGCTCGGGCGCTGCCTTTAACCTTTGTTCCTCGTCCTGCGTCCTGCGTTCCTCCTCGTCCTGCGTTCCTCCGGGAACTCCACTCCGAAAAAAACACTCGTGTTCGGATGCCTTCGTGGGCTTCACTTCGTCTCTTTCTTTTTTCTCACGGCGAGCACTCCCAACCCCCAAAATTGGGGCCACCCCCAGGCCCCATTTTTTTCTGTTTTTCCTGCTGCCTTCTTATTGGGATTTCCCTGTGCTCATGTGTGTGCGCACACACACCTTGTACATGGTATATATTTTATTTCCACATCAATTCCTCGAATTCGATTCCCATTCGTGACCAGCGTCTGTGTTTCATCCCGCCCCTGCCTAAGCTTACCCCCTGCTAACCAATCCCCTGCTCCTTCCAGGAGGCTTCTCCACTGAGCGGCCACCAGCAGCAGCAGCAGCAGCAGCAGCAGCAACGCTCCGCGGTGGCCTCCCTGGCCTCGCCCAGCGGTCAATCGCCATTCGCCAGCGTCAGCTCCACCAGCGGCACGGCCAACGCGGTGAACAGCGGGAACGCGGCCAGCAACGATCTGGTGGGTCATCCGATCAGCAGCCTGGCCCCCAGCTCGGGGGGCAGCAACTCGAATCCCCCCATGGACTCTGGAGGAGGAGGAGGAGCCCCGGCCAATGCCAACCTGAACAACTACTACGAGAGCTTGCGCAACAATGTGATCACGCTGCTGGAGCACGTGCGTCTGCCACCGCCACCTCCACCGCCGTCGGACGGCGTGTGCGGCGGTCAGCTGGGAGCCGGAGGAGGCGGCTCCTTGGTGGGCAGCAGCGAGCATGCCACGGCCTACTCCACCCTGCTGCCACCGCCGCCGCCGCCACCATCTTCCACTTCGGGTGGCGGCAATGGCGGCATGTACGGCCTCCAGGTAGCAGGTGGAGGAGGAGTTAGTGGAGGAGGCAACGGTCTGGGATCTGGCTCAGCCTCAGTGGCCACTCCACCTGTGGTGCCGCCTGTGCCGCCTCCGCCGCCGCACCACCACCACCACCACCACCATCCGTACACCGTGCACCACCCCGTGAGCTACGCCCACCCACATCCTCATCCGCACGAGCACTTCGACTCGTACATCTCGAAGCTGCAGTCGCTGTGCGTGCCGCCGGACGTGTACGCGCTGCCCGAGGACGCGGAGCGACCCGTGTACAACTCGGTGAAGCCCAGCATGCACCAGGACTACGGCAAGCTGATGCCCACGCCCATCTAGAGAGGGAGCTCATCGAGAGCCACTCCGAATAATCAAAAGGGAACCACACAGAGCCCCCACCCGTCCAGGGCGACGACGCGTGTAAATACTTAGTGGGGAACCGGGAGGGTCCCTGCTCCCTATACTAGACTATACCCACGCCAGGATGGGGACCTACCCAGTAAGTAATACATAGTGGCCGGGGACACGGCAGTGCCCCGCCTTAGAGCTAGAACCACACACACATCCTAGAGCCTAGACGCTTTCGTCGTGTATAAACAGAGGGGAAAATCGAAATTGGATTATAAATTGCAAGCCATTTTTTTTGTCTGTATCAAATACTAACTAGAAGTTATTATAAATACATATAGGAATAGAAACTAATCGTGTTTGGTGTAGGCCACTTGTTTGGTGTTAATGTCTGGTCAATTTTTTGCAAGGGTGTTCCGAACTACTCCCCGGAAGGCAGAGACCCGCTCCAGGACCCCGCAGGCTAGGTTTAGTTTAGAGGCAAGGTCGAACACCAAAACTTGGAGAGATTACATCGTAATAACAATAAACGGAGAATATAATCAGTACTAATCTTAGAGGATCGTAATTTTTTTTGTTTTTTTTTCGGTGTCGGAGCATATATGGTAATATATCAGTGAATATCGGGGGATAGCCGACTCATCATATATATCAGAGTGTGTGGTGTATATGTTCGTGCGCTTCTCTCTGTAGGATCGTAAGTTTTAATGTTATATATAATCCCAGTACGAGGCGGAGGCATAAATAGATTAAAGTTCAGTGCAATACATAAACCGAAATAATTAATTATAAAAACGATAGTAACTGTGTAAGCTTAAGTAAACGAAAACGTAGTTGAACCACAACAAGTCACGTGTTTTTTTTTTTATTGTCATACGTCTAATCTTAAACTTAAATTATAACTTAATAAAGGGAGAAAGCAGCGAGGAAGGAGCAGGAGAAAAGCCCCTGTATTTACAGGTAATTTAGACGAATTTTAACAAAAATATAAAACAAAAGTCGAGGAGAGCAGGCAGGTAAAAATAAAACAAGCAGAGATCAGAGTACGCAGAGAGGCAAATAACACACTACGAGGGTTAAAACAATTAAATAATATAAATATAA
>JAEIIM010062712.1:0-20795 GCA_018874515.1 Drosophila greeni | reverse complement strand
CTGGCGGTGTGGACCGGGTGGCTGCTCTGCCTGGCCATGATCTTCACCTCGCTCTTCGCCATGTTCCCGTACGCCAAGCTGCTGGGACCCTCGCCCACGGTGCTGGAGGGAGCCCTCTACTACACCTTGACGAGGATCGGCTGGCCCCTGGCCCTCTGCTGGGTGGTCTTCGCCTGCGTCCAGGGATACGGCGGCCTGGCCAACAGCTTCCTGTCCTCGCCCCTGTGGCAGCCCCTGTCCAGGCTGTCCTACTCGGCGTACGTGTGGCACATCTTCATCCAGGAGGTGAACCACAGGCGCGTGCGGTCGAACACCTACTTCTCGGACTACGACGTGGTAAGTGTGGAAGCCTAGAGGAAGAATATGCTTTGCCAACCGATTTTCTCTTCCACAGATGTGCGGCTTCTGGGCCACCTTTGGCTTAACCCTCATGATGTCCTATGTGATGTATGTCGTCGTGGAGGCGCCACTGGGAGGCCTGGAGGGGCTCCTGCTGCCCAGTCGCAGGGGTCCTGTCACAGCTCGGGCTACGACAGAGGAGCTACCCGACGAGCAGAAAGAGCACCGGCTCCCAGAATTTTCCCAGACTGATGAAGCGACTACCCGGAAGACAGCAGTCGTAGCCTAGATATTAGTTATTTTATTTATATACTTTTTTGTGTAAGTTGGAGCGCTGGTCATGTCAATGAATACCTGTGAGTTCGGAGTCCGTTCCCGTCTATCCTTCAGTAAAATTGGCCACCTGCCAGGGCACTTTCGTCTTCCCCAGGCTCAAGAATTGCGGGTGGGACGAAAGGGACAAAAGCTGGCTGTGAATGTAGTTGGCATTTATTTTTACGCCCCTTATTTCACCGACCCTGTTTTAATGAGAGTTTCCCAAAATTCGGAAGAGACTAGTGACAAGATCCGGCCGACACCGGTACCAAAATTATGTTGCAGCAGCCGAGAGCTCCGCAGAAGAGCTTGGCTGTGCCCACGTACGGAGTGACCCTCGTTATGCTGATCATTGGCCAGATGCAGGTCATAGCCGTCATCGAGATGTGAGTAGTGGTCAGTGGGGAGTGTCCTGATTATCCTGGTTATGAACTCTGCCCCGCAGCGAGACCTTGAAGGATCTGCTGGGGACGCGCTACGGCCTCAACCTGATCCAGTTCTTCGTCAGCTTCCTGACCATTCAGCTGTACGGGTTCTTCTACCGCATCATCGTGAGCAAGCCATCGTGGATGCGCTTCCTGGCTGGAGCGTGGACGGTGAGTCCTGGCCCCTGTCACCCGTTCCGAAGGTAGTAACCCACTCCTCGCAGTACCAAATGAACACCATTTCCATCATGAAGCCCACCACGCGAGCGCCGTACTTCTGCATCATGACCTCCGGCGTGCTCACCCTCCTGATGATGGCGATCAGCGTCGTCTACGGCTACTTCTCGATAAATCACAAAAGGGGTCTCTTTGTAAGTCCTTTCCCGGCAATTAATGATTCCTGACCGGCTGCGTACCCCCCCAGGTCTCCCGCCACAAGGTGATCCTGTGGAGCGAGCGGTTGTTCGTGCTGACCTGCTTCGGCATCATCGTCACCGCCGAGATGCAGCGCGCCACCGTCGAGCTTCCCATCATGATCGTATACATGCTTCTGTCGAATGTGGTGAGAGGGGGATTAATCCTTTGGTATTTCAAGGACTTTTAGCCACTCCAACTCTCCCCCAGTTCGTGATCATGTTCGGCGCCTCCGTCTGGCGACCGCACTTCTACCATGAGGACGGCGAAGGAGACTACATCCTGATCGGGCAGCTGTACTACCTGAACCTCTTCGCCCTCTACATGAGCTACGTGTGGACGCTGGACCTCATCCTGGAGGTGACGGGCTGGAATTTCTCCGACAAGCAAGTCGTCTCCCTCTTCACCAGGCCGTGAGCACAGGCACAGTGGGACGGACGGACGGCTGGATGGGCGGCGTTTTTTATAATCTTTGGACAAACTTGACTATATTTTGCAGGCTTTAAATTACTTGTGTGGATAATTTGGAAATACATCAATGTTTGTATTTGTATAGTTTTTCTTTGAAATCACATATTGGGACCCAGGACCCTCTCAGGGATCAACTAGGTTTTGGCGGGAAATGCTGGTAGCTGGAGCCGGAGCAGGGACCTCCTCCAGAGCCTGACCCGCCGGCTGGGAGTTCGTCGGTGCCTGCGGCTTGTTGCGCCTGCGCAGAAGCTGCACCTCCAGGCGCGCCAGCGGCACCTCCACGCACAGGTACATGACCAGGGCCACGAACAGGGTGACGCCAAAGTCCGACCAGAAGCGGAGGATCTGCAGGGATACGAAAATGAACTATGAACCCAGCTAAGAGTCACCACTACTTACAGCATCGTAGTTGGAGAAATGCAGACTCGTCTTGGAGCGCGCCACGTGCACGGTCTCCACGAGCAGGTGCCAGATGTAGAGGCAGTAGGAGAGCTTGGAGAGCGGCTGCCAGAGGGTCCAGCCCAGCAGGTCGGCCGCCACCGGGGCCAGCCCGTTCTGGCAGGCCCAGATGAGCCAGCACAGGGCCAGGGGCCAGGCGATGCGGCTGAGGCAGAGGTAGAAGGCGCCGGCCAGCGGCGAGATCGGCTCCGCCCCGTCTTGGGTATAGGGGTACATGGCGAAGACCACCACCAGGAGCAGGCCGAGGCAGAGCACCCACAGGGCCAAAGCCAGCCACCTTGGCACTTCCACCTTGGAGGCCTGCTTGCCCTGGCGGTGCAGGAAGTAGCCGAAGAGGAGTCCGATCAGCCAGGGCGTGGCGCGGGCGTGCGTGGTGTAGTAGAGGAGGCGCATCTCGGGGCTATCAGCGCCCAGGTTGCTAAGGGGAATGCGGTTAGTCAGCCTTGGATTTAGGTGGAAGGTGTCCCAGAGTACTCACCCGTGGCGGTCAAAGACCTGCAGCTCGCGCAGCATCACAATGCTGAAGACGCAGCCGAAGAGCAGGAGGATCAGCAGCAGGATGCCTCCGACGGCGCGCCTGCCCCACTTGTGGAGGGCGATCAGCAGGATGGGCGAGAGCACGTACAGCTGCATGTCCACGGCCAGGTACCAGGAGTGGCCCAGGCACTGTCAGAGACGAGGAGGGATTAGCTCTCAGTCGGAGACACTCCCTACTCCGTACTCACCATCCTGCCAGGAGCCGCGTAATTCTGCACGTAGAGCAGCGTGGCCCACCAGGAGTCCTCGCACAGCTGCGAGGAGCTGGTGAATTGCTGCCACAGCGGACCGCTGTCCAGGCGCGGGAAGAGCGTCGTAAAGAGGAGCACCGCCAGGGCCAGCACAGGCGTCAGCCGTACCAGGCGGTGTAGGTACATCAGCGGCACGTTCAGGCGTCCCGAGGAGCTGCAGCAGGATAGGAAGGATAAGCATCGACCACACTCAAAATTCAGGCCAGAACTCACCGCTCCAGCTCACGCAGGCTGGTCAGCACCAGGAGCAGGCCGCTCAGCAGGAAGAAGGTGTCCACGGAGACGGCGCCGCTCTGCATTACCATGGAGAAGGGCGTCCGCGCCCAGGCCACAATCTCCAGGGAGTTGACGGTGGGGGCCAGCAGCAGGTACATGTAGCCGTGTCCGAGGATGATCCAGATGATGGTCAGGCAGCGGATGCCGTGCAGGCAGGGAATGACCCGCGGCGAGGGAGTGCTCGAGGTGCTCAGCAGCTGGGGCAGGTTCTGGCGGAGGGAGAAGGCGCCCAGGAGTTGGCCAGCAACTGGAAGAGAGCGTTGGAAGAGGGTTAGGACAGTCGAGTGGGTTTCGAGGGCAGAACCTACCTTTGCCATAGTCCAAGACGGTGGCCAGCAAAACCACAAAGCCTATAAGGATCAGTACGGAGCTGGAATGGACAAGGTTTCCATTAGTTGAGGAAAAATGGGACCATCGCCACGTCAGAGCCACTCGAAACAAGTATTCGCATCACGTATACGCCCGAGTGGCCGCTCACAACTAGTGCAGGTTGCATAAGTGTGCGGAAAGAGCGCCAAGTTCCGCTCTCTCGCCACGTACTCACACAGCAAACCAGTCCAGGCCATCCATCGGCTCTCTCCGTGCCCGTGAGCAGTCCTGCTCGCCCACCAGCACGGCTCCTGTGGAGTTCCGGCCGAAGATCTCCTGGAGGTGGCCCTGCAGCCAGCGGCTGAGCTGGGCAGCCGAGCAGCTGGCCGGCAGGCAGGTGCCGATGCTCAGGGTTAGTGCCTCCGCCTCCAGCAGGAGGAGACTCTCGAACTGGATGTGGCTCAGGCAGTACTGGGCGCCCAGACTGCCGACAGCTCCGGGCTGGCCCAGGCTCAGGCAGGACTCGTAGTTGCCCAGGTCGGTGAAGTGGCCGTAGAGCAGGCCCTGCGGGAACTTGCCCCAGGCGTCGAGCACTGCAAGGAAGAGGAGTTAACAACCGCAACCAGGAGACTGGTTTCCCAAGACTCACCTCTCAAAGCGGGCAGGGACTTGGCCTCCGCCGCCATTAGGAGCAGGCGCACCTCCTCTACACAGGTGGAGGACTGATTGCCCTCGTTGAGCGACTGCTGGAGCACCTGGTAACCCAGGTTGCTGGCCTGCATCCAGACGAGCAGGTCCTTGGAGCTGTATGCCCTGGTGCCGAGGAGTAGGGCAGAGACCACTGCCAGTGGCAGGATTATCCGGATCAGCATGGGGATAATGGGTTTCTTGGACGAGGGTTAGTGGAAGCGGGGATCTGGGTTCGATCGAAGCAATTTCGGGAGTGCTGTGGCCGTGACGGGGCCGTGATATTTATACGGCGAGTAGGGCGGCTCTTGGTGATGCGATACGAAGGCATGGAGAGCGAGCTCCCTCCCGACGCTCTCTAGTCGCCGCTCTCCGGCTGCAGCACCGTGCAGCGCTCTACTCTATCTGGAATCCCTTGACTTGGCCTGGCCAGTAGTAGTCGCCGCCTCTTGGCCAGCTCCGGTATCTCCGCGATCACGATCGCTGGCAAACATCTGGGGTCGACGACCGATACAGCTCCGAATTAGATTCAATGCCACGCGGGGGGATGACGCCAGTGGCGATGAGCAACTATTACCTTTTATCCACTCTCCCCCTCGTCTCCTCCGCCTAATTGCACTCTTCTCTGGAGTGCAGGTGAGTGCCAGGGAGCTTCCCAGCATCGTCAGCGAGGTGTGGAGAAATCCAGGCTATCATAAACAATATTAAGTGCACTTTTTTGGTCAGTTTGGGGTTTTATGTGGTTGAAATATTCTTTGAAAATCATAAACTGGGAGCATTCCAGGAGGAACTTGAGGGTGGGATCTTGGAGGAGAACTAGCCTGGTATGTATTCAAAAACCGACAGAAAAGTCGCGCTCAATATCCCTTAGAAAATATCTTAAACATTGTTTTTAAATATCGAAAAATAGTTCAAGTTACTTTAAAATATGGATACTAACAAAAAGTAACCGATAAATATTCTATATCTCTTTTGTTTTCGATGATAACTGATATATAAAACATAATTTCGATAAATGATCGACTTATGCGTATAATATCGGGAAAGTGTCGATATTTTGGATCAACCAAAAGCCAAAGTAAACCCAAATGGAACCTCAATTAAAGGAGTTGTTAACCCTTTTAGATGGACTGCTTAAGTTTCAAATTACCGCATCTTACAGATACATATCCAAAATAAGCTCGTGCTCGTAATTTTTAATAACTATTTCATTATTTTCCAGAACCCCTTAAGAGCAAGATTAGCCTTTAAAAACTATATTCCCTTCCAATACAAACTTATGGCGAATTTCCTCCCCACTCTTACTCGCCGTGGGGCCAACAACCGATAGTGCGATCGACGGCGATAGAAGCCACCACAAATCGGGCCAATCAGTTCGCGAGTGCCACTAGTTACTGGCTCACCTTGGCTCTCTCTCTCCACCTGGCCGTAACAGATCCGGCGGTTCACGGCCGGAGAGTTCGTTCAACCCCGGCGCCGCCCTTGGCAAGGGCGAGCGTCTCTAACCCACCTGGCCCTATTGCGCAATATCGTAAATAATGGTTACATCGATCAATCGAAGCATTGGCCAGGTATTCCCCCACGAGCCGCTAAACGGAGCCGAGATCCAGCGGGTCGTCTGAGACCACTTTCACTGCTGGATCTCTCTCGGAAACGGCATTGTCACGCACTTTGCCGAAAATGAGTCCAAATTTTGGGGGGGACAGGCTGGACTAGGGGATACCTGGGGTTTTCTATGAAGAAAGTAGCCTTTGGGAAAGGTAAGGGGAACGTGAAATATGATGTTATAATATTACAATTACAACTAAATATATTTATTACTCTATAAGGCTTATGTTTTAATATGTATTTTTATTTTATTAACAGTATTCTATTTTCTCTATCAAAAATCCAGCTGTTTTCTATGGTTTTCCCTTTAAGAAAGTAAAGAATATAACTTCAGTTTTATATTGTATAAAGTAAATGTTATTTTGCACACGATTCCCCCTAAATTTAAACCAAAAACCCAACAACTTCCCATGCTGGATCGCAATTACTCCAGCCAGCGAACCTGTTCTCGATGAATGAAAAGTGTGAGCTCATGGGCACTACTACATACTACGGATTGTACTATCAAAATAGTGATGCGTAGAACGAAAACAACTTGTGGGCATTACTCATCGGAACGAGTTGGAGAGCAAAAAACATTCCCGAGATAGAGACTATTCAGTTGGGGGGCAAGTGGGAACACATATACCCCAGCTCGTCGATGATTACCGAGTAATTGTTTAAAAAGTGCCATTATATCAGAGGTAAAATACTCCACCATACTATATATGGAAGAGAGTATACAGATGCTCAGGACAGTCCCCAAGAAAAGTATTTCTCCGAGCTCAAAAATCTCTCTTTCACTTGGGAATTGTTTCTTCAATTCCGGCTTTAGACTATGCTTCGTGGGGTTGATGTACACTTGGGGGAACCCCTCGTCTGAAGCTTAGCTAGTGTGGTTCGTGGATCGGGCCAAGGCCGAGCTGATGGGGGTTCATTGGCCCACAAATGTTATGTTATTATTATTGTGTTTTTAGCCATCTTAGGAGTAATGTGGATAATCTGGCTCTCAATTATTTCAGAACATTATGTCAGCACGCTTTACAAGAAAATAAGAAGGAAATTGAATTATTTCTTCAGTTACTCGTTGCTATTACTGTATTTTTACTCGTTTGTTCATGCTCCTTTGTTTAGTTACTCGCTCCTTTTATTCTACTTTTACTGCCTTTTACACGCCCTTTTTTGCTTTACAGCAAACGGGCACACTGAAAAGGACAAAACTGTACTTCCGGTTTCACTTCTTATACAATTAGCTTTAAACTTTAAGGAAAATAGATCCTAAAAGTTAAAACTAAAATGTAAGCGAGTATATCTTCTAACCTACTCAAGAAAAGCTTCTATGGCTTTCCCTGTTTACTTGTTTTAGGGAAGTTCTTCTGGCAAAAAGCACTTTGCAGGTAAGATTGCATGTAGATGCTAGCCTGCAGCAGAGAACTGCAGGAGAGAACTCTCTCCCTCTTACCAAATTCAACCCCAAAAGTAGATATGGCAACCATTTCCGCATTCCAGTTTGCACGTAGCCATGACCGAGGAACCACTTCACCTGCCTGGAGGGCAACAACGCTGTGATTTGACCATTGCTGGCGTCATCAATATCGGTCGTTGGCCTAGTTAAGAGAGGTAAACATGACAGAGCAGATGGTCTTGCAGGCTTCCCAATGGAACTAGGACTTGCCAGAAACTTCAAATTAAAATTCGTACACATTTGGCCTTGGCTACATAGTCACAACTGTATCGGTCAGTGACCCCACTCTCAGCCAATCAGGCCTTTAGAGCGTGTTTAGATAACCGAGTTTCTCCTTTTAGCCAACAGCCAAAAGCCAAAACGAAGGCGAAGAGTCAACAGCGAAGAGCCTGGCAGCACGTAACCCTGTGAAGTATGCCAGAGTCCGTGGACAACATAAAGGATGGAGCTGGAGAAGGATCAAGGTGGCAGCTCCCTGCTAGGGGGAATATGTGCTCAAATTGTGAGTGAATGGATTTAACTTAATATTCATGAACTTACTAGGTTGTAAGTTTTACCAGGTTGTAAGTGTAGAATTGTCTCTCAAACTTAAATATATACCAGTATGTAATTCTTAGTAGTTCTTGGGTTATATCTAATGATACTTGGTCTGCTTGAATTGTACATAACATGTAACCAAAAGTGCCTTAGTTCCGCATGTAGCTGACTCTGTTTGTTTTTAAGTCTGCTGCCAAACCAAAATTAATGTCTAGATTAATTGCCAAAACCCCGCCCATTTCCTCCAGCCTCGATCTGTGGCTGGTTTTAATAATCGATGTGCTTTTCCACATTGTCTGCAGTCAGCAGGCTGTCTGCGTGCTCGGAAACTGACCAAGTCAGGCTGTCTGGGGGATCAACCAGCTGTCCCTGGTTTGGGTTGACTTGAGTGCTCTTTCCGACACCAGGAGGAATCTATGATGAAGTTAACCCCTGTTCTTCTTTGTCATTCCTTTCATGCTTCTTGCAATTATTATAAACTCCTAGCTATAGTAAATGTTTTATCTCTAATTAAGGTCCATCCAATGGTTGGATTTTGCAACCTAAGGCATGCCTTCGTTGGTTTTCTCCACGTCGGATACGTTTAATTGAATATCCTGAATGCTGGCCGAATGCGAGCAATCTGGGACAAATTGCCTGCCTCGGTTACGTGTCGTGGGAAATGGAAAACGAAACGAATTTTCACTTTCCACGGCGCTCTGGGGGCGCTGGGGTGTGGCAGGGAGCCCGAACTGGTTCGGTCAGCCCCATTTCTGGGTTACGCAAGAGAGATAAGCCTCGGACCAGACTCAAGGTTAAAGAAGGCGCACAGCAGCCCCAGATTAGATCGGAGAAGGAGACCCAACCAGTTCCATGAGCTGGAACCCCACTCATATCTGCATACAGAACAACCGTCAGCTTTTCCATCAGATCTTTGTGCAACTCATGTGGCAGCGACTGTGGAAAGCGAGAGGCTGCCATTGTCCGGATCCGAGTCGGAGTTGCGCCAAAAAATTTAAAAATTTAAAAAAAATAAAAGGCAGTGCAGCTGTTAATTAATGTGGAAATGATTAAACATATATTGAAAATCAAACTCAACAGGCGCAGTCGGACTGGAATCGAAATTCATATTATTATGAGAGCAAGTCGTGACAGACCCTCGACGGCACAGTGGTTGGAGGGTTGAAAAACTTTTAAGTTCGAGGTTTATACCCAAACCAATTGGGGATAGTTTTGTGCTCAAAATTTCGGATAATTCTATACTTAAAGTTTCATATAATTTTTAGGATAAGATCCCTCGAAGCATCACTTACCATCAGAGGTAAGTTACATTGAGATAGTGCCATAGTTTTCAACAACGCACTCCAAATATGACTGCATTTTATGGAAAGTTCGAACCCAAAAGTCAGTATAAAACATCTAAGGTAAGTGAGAGTCAGATGGATAGGAAATTCTATCCTATTTTCAGAAAATCCTTCACCTAAGGCTAAATATTGGACAGGAATCAAACCCAAAAGTCAGGACTGGGGTAAGTGAGAACGAGAAAGAATATTCCAGTCAAAACCTTTCACTTGGATGATAATTGTATTCCAAATAATTCCCAGCCAGGATGACTGCCTCCAGTAAATGGATCACCTTCCATCCATCCTGCCTTCGACCCACTGTGCGCCGCCGCTTAAAATGCATCGGCCGCTAAGCATTATGCATAGTTTGTGCTGCACTTACGATCTATTAACCGCCGCAAAAAGTAGTGCAAAAGTAATTGTTGCCACGCACAGAACTCGTTGATGGCCAACGGCTGCCGGGGATTGGTGTTGGCCTGCTCGGAGGCGATTACGACTATGACGGGAGCCAGGTTAGAGCCAGAGCCAGAGCTAACCCGTCTAACTTGTTGATTTTCGGGGCACTTAATCCACGACGCCCAGGCTCGGCCGTCGAGTCAAGGCAGGCGGCTCGGCGGCTGGCCAGTGCCAGTTCTGATTGGAACGGCCTCCCGAGCGGTACAGTCCAGCTCCAGTTCCAGCTCCAGCTCCAGCTCCAGCTCCAGCTCCAGCTCCAGCTCTCCAGCTCACCTCACCAGGATGTTACCCCGCCTGCCGCTGCTCGTGCTCGCGCTCCTGGCGCTGCTCCTCGGCGGCAGCCACGCCCAGCAGGACGCAGAGTCTGCGGTGCGGACACGAACTGCGCGGGGCACTGTCACTCTGGACTTTGGCCTGCTCCTGCGCAACTTGCTGCTGAAGAGCGCCCAGTTATCCTCGGCCAAGGCCAACTTGGCGCGGACCACGCGACGGCCACCGCCGGCGATGACTACCACGACTCCAGCACCGCCGCCGCCGCCAAATCCCCGTCGCCGTCGACCCATCTGGCATCCGTACTTCGCCTCTGGCTATCTGCCCTTCGATTATGACGCGGACTATGCTGATCCTGCCGTGCCACCGCCGCCAGCCCCGCCGCCACCCGCGCCACAGCCACCGAGACGCGTGCGGCCGCAGCCACGTCCCCAAAGGCCAGCGGCTCGTCCGCCGCCACCAGCACCACCAGCTCCACCAGCTCCACCCAGCTATGATTACGACTACGACTATGATGCGCCGGCGGCACCAGCTCCAGCTCCCCCGCCGCCGCCGCCGCCACCACCATCGCCAGCTGCCGCCCCGCGTCCCCGTCAGAGACCACGTCCCCAGCAGCCCCAACAGCAACCGCAGCAGCCTGATCCTCGGCCGCGCCGCCCTGCGCAGCTGGGAGATCGCCTCGTCTATCAGTACGCACAACCTACTGGTAAAATAAGCAAACTTTTAACTAATTGCCGTACAATTGGATTCTCTCCGACACTTTGCAGGTACCTTCTCTAGGCCGCTGGCTCTGGGAGGCGGCGTCGCAGCGCTGGCGGGGCTGGCGGGACTGCCGGAGGATCAGCAGCAGCAGCAGGAGGTGGATTTGGCGGCGGCGCAGGTGACAGGAGTCGCGGCCAGCGGTGATGGCGCCGATGCGGCAGATACGGATACGGATGCGGGTGCGGGTGCAGGAGCTACTGCTGATGGCAACGCTGATGCTCAGCCCCAACGATCTCCACCGCGATTCTTGGTCAACTACGAGAGTGACGATGACTTCTTCGCCGGAGGCACTGGGCCGGGTTCCTCAGCCCGAGACGGGCCACCGCCTCCCAGCCAGCAAGCAGGCTCGATTCCCGGACCCGCCAGCGGCTACGGCTTTCCTCCGACCCTCGACTTCGGCGGCCTCAATCGCTTCCCGACCCCCAGCCATCAGCAGCAGCAGCAGCAGTACTTCTTTAAGTAATCGGTGTATTTTTTTTTTCAAATCCTAGTTTCTATGCGTTGCAGTGTGTAAAAAATTACCAACGTAAACTAATAAATATCATTAAAAGTCATATGTGTCAAGGGTTTGAAATTTGTAAGACCTCCTAGTAAAATATATTTTAATTATATTTTTCTATTTTATTTTATTCCATTTAAAATGAAAGTCAAGCTTTCATTGGGGAATATTTAAAAATAACTGATTGGGAAATCAAATTGCGTTAGTCGATACCTATACGTGTTATCGATAAGCGAATCGATTGCTTGGCCAATTTAGCTCGCGGCTCAAGAAAATGGTATTTTATGGTATATTACACATTCGCTGCCAGTATATTTGCACATTGGGCACGCGGTCATACTGGCTGCTGCCGCCTATCGATTTCCTGCGACTATCGTACTTTGTACGCCTCTATCGAAATTTTAATTAAACGTGAAGAAAAATTGGAATTGATCTGAAACTGACAAAGTAACGTGAATGGAATCGGAAATCCACTGAACTCTGCGCCCTCGTGATGCGCAGCATATGCGGCCGTGTAAAACGCAACGCGTGTGAAGTGCAGGCAACCCGTAGCAAAGCAAATAACAGCAGCAGGCGTGAAGAAAGCGACGCATGAAGAAAAAATGAATACAGATACGAAAACAAAAAGCCAGCCGCGTAGATAAATTAGCAAGCATTAATTATTTGCCGAATGTAAGCCGTTATTTGTAGCAAACCCCACTTTTTTGACAGATTTATGCATTTTCCAATGTCTCTTGGGCGCCCCTCTCTTGCCATGCGTGTGTGTGTGTGTGTATGGGCATACTCTTCTTTTTCCCGTTTACGTTTCGCCTCTTCTCGACTCGCCTTCGCCTTTGCTGAGAAGTGCCAAATTGTGTGTGTGTGTGTCGTCGCATTGATTATTCGCCCAATGGACAATTTGGACAATTTGTGGCCCGAAATTGTATCCAAACGTGGCCTGGATGGGAGCTTAACAAACATATTTTGATTTACATCTGATTTCGGTGCGAGTCCCCTGCCCATTGTGCAAGAAAGAGCTGGCACGAGTCGATCCATACAAATACACCGCAATTGTATGTATTTATCTGCTCCCGACGGGGCTGTGTGAGTGCGAGTGCGTGTGTGTGATGTGCAAGCAAAACAATTTAAGCGATTCGAATCGAAGTAAAGACGAAAGCTGCTTCGCCATCCCGATTCTGATTCCGATCCCCGATCCCAATCCCAATCCCGTGATGCACAAAGTGCAGACGCCGACGACGCCGCCGCCGCCGCAGCAGCAACGTCACTAATCAAGCAGCAGCAAAAACAACAAGAGCAGCAGCATCGCCGATGACGACGGCCACCGTCGTGCGTTTTTTCCTCCTTTTTTTTTCGTTCTCTTTTATTTTATTTTTATTTTTTGCCGTTTGCTGCTCGGTGCGCGCTTCGTCCGCACCCTAAAAGAGGCAAACAAAAATCAAAGCGAATTGAAGAAAATGTACTGCAACAATCTAAATGAAAAGGCACAAAACAATAGCACCAGCAGAGTAAAAAATTCAATTGAATTTGTGTCGCACGAAATGCAAAACAAGCGACCGACCAGACGAATATATGTACATGCATGTACGTACGGTGTGTGTGTGTGTGTGTGTGTGAGCGGTGTCCATGCCCGTGTATGTGTGGGAGCGACATGGCTGCTCTTTGTGCAAGAGTGTGTGGCTATGAAAAATAGGCGTGTTTCTGTTTCGCGTTGCGGGTAAATAATGCCAGTCGCACAAAGACGGGGCCGGGGCTAATTATCAAGTATTTAGCCAGGCTGCGAGTAAACAATCGCAGAAGCAGCTCAATCGCTCCCGACTCGCCGCTGCCGGCACAGATACGCAGACGCCCCCGCACTTCCCCAGCCCAGGCACATGTACCAGAGGCGTACCACACTATTGCAGGCACATGCACACGTCTGCGGAATTCGCAACAGTGACAAATGCACCCCTTCGGTCTGTGCCGTTACTCCTTGGCAGTGTGTCTGGCTTGGTGTGTGTATGTGTGAGTGTGTTTGTCTGTACTGGCCATGGCGAACTCTGATTCCCCTGAAGGTTAGCGGGCACGTGTGCATCCCCTACACCCTACACCCTAGGCCGAAACAGAAACGGAAAACAGAAATGTATTTATTATCCGCCAGTCAGGGAAGTTGGCAACGCGCGGCGCCAACGCCAAGTTGGTAACACACGGGCAAAAGAAAATAGCCATAAACGGGGCCAGGCAGTAAACACACATATTTGTGATAAGGGCCGCCGCCGCTCCGCGCTGCGTGTGGAATTCTGAATGATTTGATTTGTGCCCGCGCCCGCTCCCACTCCCACTCCCACTCCCGACCGGCGGCGGCGATAGTGTGCGTGAGCTGGCCCCGAGCGTGAATCACTTGATCGATTTGATAATCAGTTTTCGGCTTTTCCACCGTTCTTCGTTGCCAGAGAAGATCATCGTGCGCACCTTCCATCCCCCCCTTCGATGTCCCATCATCTCCTGCTTCCCAAACCCCATATCATTCCCATTCCCGTACCCATTCCGTTGTCAGGCCCAAGAGGTCGTCGGGACCTGAGCTTCGCTCCTCGGATGCAGATGACTCAGCAGTGAATGTCTGACTAACTTACAAATTCCCCGCTTTCTCCGAACCCAGAGACGCCGAATAGAATACGAGCGGAGCCAGGATCAGAGCCAAGAGCTGCAGAAGAGGAGCACTGAGTGAGCTGGGAGCGCGCTGGGTGCTGGAGCATGAGAGACAGCCATGCCTTCGGCACGACCTGGTAGTCTCAAGGATCCGGAAATAGCCGACCTGTTCAACAAGCATGACCCGGAGAAGATATTCGAGGATCTGCGCGAGATCGGCCATGGGTCGTTCGGTGCGGTCTACTATGCCCGCTGCAATCTCACCAAGGAGATCGTGGCCATCAAGAAGATGTCGTACACCGGCAAGCAGAGCCAGGAGAAGTGGCAGGACATACTCAAAGAGATACGGTGAGTAATGGGTTGGATGGCAATCGAATCACTGACCTGACCCCTGGACCTCGCTCGTTGCAGCTTCCTTCGCCAACTGAACCACCCGAACACCATCGAATACAAGGGCTGCTATTTGCGCGAATCAACCGCCTGGCTGGTGATGGAATATTGCGTCGGCTCCGCCTCGGACATCATCGAGGTGCACAAGAAGCCGCTGCACGAGGACGAGATCGCCGCCATCTGCCTGGGCGTGCTCAGTGGCCTGAGCTATCTGCATTCGCTGGGCCGCATCCACCGCGACATCAAGGCGGGCAACATTCTGCTCACGGACAACGGTGTCGTCAAGCTGGCCGACTTCGGTAGCGCCGCCATCAAGTGCCCGGCCAATAGCTTCGTCGGCACGCCCTACTGGATGGCGCCCGAAGTGATCCTGGCCATGGACGAGGGCCAATACGACGGCAAGGTGGACGTTTGGTCGCTGGGCATCACCTGCATCGAGCTGGCCGAGCGCAAGCCGCCCTACTTTAATATGAACGCCATGTCTGCGCTCTACCACATTGCGCAGAACGAGTCGCCCACACTTCCGGTAAGTCGAACCTTTATGAAATGATTTCTCAAACCAAGAAAAGATCCATAGATGCCATGACTTCTAACCTCCAACCCATTTTCTTCCTGCAGAAGAACGACTGGTCGGACGCGTTCTGCAGCTTCGTCGAACTGTGCCTCAAGAAGATGCCCGCGGAGCGTCCGTCGTCGGCCAAGCTGCTGACCCACGCCTACGTGACCCGGCCGCGCTCCGACACCGTGCTGCTGGAACTGATTGCTCGCACCAAGTCGGCGGTGCGCGAACTGGACAACCTCAACTACCGCAAAATGAAGAAGATACTCATGGTGGACACCTGCGAGACGGAGAGCGCCGTGGGCGATGCCGACGACCAGCAGGACGACCACGCTGGCGGTGACAGCAGCAAGAGCAATAGTATTACTTCGGAACACTCCATACACTCGGTGGGTGTATCGGCGGCCAGTAGTCAGGTGAGGATCTAAGCTGGTTCTGCTCCGTTTCGCTGCGTTCTAACCCCCTGTTCCTTTGCCTTTCTCTTGCAGAGCTCCTCATCCAATTCCATACCGGCTGCGGCCCAGAATCACCACCATATCGCAGCGCACCACCATCAGCAGGCAGCGGCCGCCGCTGTGGCAGTGGCCATGCACCACCACCATCACCACCCGCATCCGCAGCCCAGTTGGCCCAGTGGTCAGCAGCAGCAGCAGCAGGCGGTTCCCCCCGGCGCCGTGTCCCGAAACTCGTCGCGCCACCGCAACCGGCCGCCGCTACCCAATATCATGCACAGCATGAATAACAACGTGACGCCGACGAACTCGGCTTCGGTGGTGCCGGCCCCCGCGCCAGCTCCAGTGCCGGCGCCTCCACTCACCGTGATGCCGCACCTCGGTGCGATGGGACACGGTGGCGGGACCTCTGGTACCGGTGGCAGTGGCGGCGGCGGAGGCTCCCCGGCGTCTGGCGGACCTCTGCCAGATAGAATGCAGCCCATCCAGCCGCGCTACCTGACGACGCCCGCCGCTCAGGCGGCAGTATACGCGGCCAGCTCCGCCTCCTCGCAGCAGGCCATCTCCAATGCCGTCAACGACCACGGGCCGAACAACTTTGCCACCATACGCACCACGAGCATTGTGACCAAGCAGCAGAAGGAGCACATGCAGGTGCGTTGTCGCATTTCCATATTCTGTTTCGTGTTTCGTTCTTCGTTCTTCCCGCCTCGGCCATAGATCTCTCAGTGTGCTCGCCCGCTCTATCTCTCGTTGGGGGTTGCAGCTTAGACCATTCCGTCCATGGGTCACGCCTGAGTGGTAGTCGTGCGTAGTTTAGGCTTCGTTAGCATTCCATTCCTGCGATGCGCGTCCTTTGTGTGTGTTTGCGCCAGCGTCATCCGTCAGCCAGTTGCAGATATGCAGTTGCATCTCGCGCCATTTACCCCGCCATCTCCAACCCCGCTCGCCTCCAAACGCTTCCGCTACCCCTCTAACTTTTGCCCACTACTACAAGCTCTCTTTGTTGTGTTTATTGTTCTACTCCCGCATCCTCGAACAGGCGCGCTATAACTTCTGCTCGCAGCTGTGCGGCAGCGACCACCACATCCACAGTCCCCGGCGGATCGAGGGCGGCGGTGGCAAGCAAGAACCAAAGCCAAAACCAATACCAAAACCCAAACGCCGCTGTCCCTGTGTAATTTCGTAGCCAGAGAGCGGAGGTGCCAAGCCAACGACAAATAAATGTTTGAAAAGCAGTCGCTGCCACCATGTACTTACTGTAGTTAGACGTGTTGCCGTTGCCGTTGCAATTACATCCGCTGCCGCTCCATCGCATTCCAACCCACCAACTTAGTGCCCATCCCCGTCAGTCGCCTCTTCAGCCACCCACTCATGCCTTGAGCCGCTTCTGTTTTCCACACTTTTTGCGTTACTGCGTCACTAGCGCTTGCAAATGATTCAAATTTGTTGTTACTTCGTTAGTTTAGCTTTTGGTAGCGCCACCTCTTGATCCATGCCAGGGGTCTGTTTTGGGACTGAGTGTGCACATGTTTCGGAGCATATCGGCATTGTCCAGTCATGAAAGCCACCAGTGTTCAAGAACCACAAACTCCATTATTTTGACATGTTTTTAATACATATTAAGATGCTTTGTTTTTGTTAGTTTTTTAGATATTTATAGTGAGCTTTTATCAGTTTTATTCTGTAAAGGAATTAATTAAATTTGCAGCTTTACCAGATATCTATAAATTTTCAATTGTTATTAAGCTTGATCCATTTAAAAGTTCTGCAAAATGTACATATCTTGCTCTCGAATTCGTAAATACCCATTTAAACTTAAAAAAAATTCTGTTTAAAATTTTTTAAAAATTTACTTCAAAAATGTTGAAAAAATTCCTTTTAAAACTTACAAAAAAAATCAATTTCGAAAAGCTTGGGTAACGACTTATGCTTAGCTTACTGCCTTGGTGGGGGGTCACACTGTTCAAACGCGATCCACACTCGACACCCACGCACTGCCGCAATAGGGTCACACTGTGCCGAAGCTCAACGCGATCCACACAATCCACACTCGACCCTGCAAGCGGGAGCTAGTAACTGTGTTTGTTGGTCATTTGTTTGTTGCTTACCTTACTCGTTTTATCTGTTAACTCGCACCTGGCGGGCCATACGTAGCAAGAATACGTACGCAGACGCCCGGGCTCAGGTGCAAGTTGAAATCCGCAAAGGAACCATGTTCTGCGCACTGTTTGCGCCCATTGAGGTTAGGTTCGAGCAGGAGCTGGAGCTGGAGCTCGAAGGCAGCTGTGTAAGTTACAGTTACTCCAGGGGCCGTAACAGTTACTCGATCTCTCGCATCTGTCGCATACCACGCCTCTAACCCCTAACCTGTGGCCTGTAACCTCTAACCATCTGTGCCTTCTCTGCCCACCCATTACATCGCGATCCGTTTGCACAGGAGGAGATGCACGAGCAAATGTCGGGATACAAGCGAATGCGGCGCGAACACCAGGCGCACCTGGTCAAGCTGGAGGAGAAGTGCAAGGTGGACATGGAGGCGCACAAGACGGCACTGGACAAGGAGTACGACACGTTGCTGCACAACTTCACGCGGGACCTAGAGCGGCTCGAGGTGAGTTTCGTCGGTGTCGATTGGTCCAGGCCCGGTCATAAGTCCCCCTCTCGCTTGCAGAACAAACACCAGCAGGACGTGGAGCGGCGGTTGAAGCAGACGAGCGCCGCCGAGAAGAAGCTACACAAAGAGATTACGTTGAAGCAGGAATGCGACCGCAAGGCGTACGACCTTAACCGCAAGAAGGAGTACAAGGCGAACAAGGAGCGCTGGAAGCGCGAGCTGTCCATGGACGACTCGACGCCCAAGCGGCAGCGCGACCTCACCCTGCAGTCGCAGAAGGACAACCTAAAGCAGCACGAGGCGCAGGAGGAGCAGCGCATGCTGCAGGCCCAGAAGCAGTATATCGAGCTGGAGATGCGCAAGTTCAAGCGCAAGCGCATGATAATGCAGCACGAGCACGAGGACGTGCAGCTCCGCGATGTAAGTCCCTCTTATTTCCCATTCCTGTTCCCTGTATCATCTATCGTCTCGCACAGGAGCTCGGCAAGAAGGAGCAGCAGCTGCAGCAGGCGCACGCGATGCTCGTAAAGCACCACGAAAAGACACAGGAGCTGGAATACCGCCAGCAGAAGAGCGTGCACCAGTTGCGCGAGGAGCAGGTGAGTCCCACGAGTCCCGTTTCCTTGGCTCGCAGTGCCTTATGTTTCCTTTCCCACCGCAGATAAACAAGCAACACGACACAGAGTTGCACAATCAAAAAGACTACATGGAACGCATCAAGAAGGAGCTGGTGCGCAAGCATGCGGTCGAGCTAAGGCAACAGCCCAAGAGCCTCAAGGTAAGACCCACTCTCTAAGAATCCTCGAGGCAGACGGATGGCATTAACATGTCTTGAACCCCAAATAAAAACAGCAAAAGGAGCTCCTGATACGCAAGCAGTTCCGGGAGACCTGCAAGACGCAGACGAAGCAATACAAACGCTACAAGGCGCAAGTGCTGCAGACGACGCCAAAGGAGCAGCAGAAGGAGGTGATCAAGCAGCTCAAGGAGGAGAAGCACCGCAAGCTGACGCTGCTGGGCGAACAGGTTCGTTTATACCCTCCCTTTTTCTTTTGCACCAATACTTACTCTTACTATTGCAGTACGAGCAAAGCATTTCCGACATGTTCCAAAGCCAGAGCTACAAACTGGACGAGAGCCAAGTGATCGAGTGCCAACGTACCCACGAGCAGCTGGAGTACGAGCTGGAGATGCTCACCGCCTACCAGAACAAGAACAAGAAGCAGGCGCAAGAGCAGCGGGATCGCGAGCGTCGCGAGCTCGAAAACCGCGTTAGCGTGCGACGGGGCTTGCTTGAGAACAAGGTAAGCCGCCTGCAGCAATAGCTCTGACCTCTGACTCTCACTCTGCCCCTTTAGATGGATGCCGAGCTGCAGCAATTCAATCAGGAACGAACCGAGCGCTTGCGCATGAAACACGACAAGCATACTAAAGAGTTGGAGGCATTCGATAACGAATCAATTTCCCTAGGTTTCAGGTAAAGTTGATCTCTCCCTCGCGTTGAAATATCCCTTCAAGATCCCTTTGCTTGCAGCACTTTATCGCTTATTGAGGTATCCCGTGAAGCCTATCCAGACGAGGAGGGGAGCCTGTCTGGTTCCATGATTAGTTTAGCCCATAGCAATAGTTCAACGAGTTTTCCGGCTGGTTCGCTATAGCATCAACAACAGCAAATGTTTAATAATATGAACCACTTACATTTTAATGGAAATTATAAAGCCACAAGCAAGAGCAGGACGGAATCGGAAACGGGAACAGAGAGAACTGCCTACTAGAGTCCTGTTCTTTTTGTAGAAATTATAAACAGCAATCAATTAACAATATTAACCCGAGGAGGAGGAGGAGCAGAGGCGAGGGACATGCCCAAGCTTGAGTATTTTCTAACGCTGCAATAGTTTTGTATGGAGAAAGTATCGATTCGAGAAGACAACCAACCAAGCAACTAACATTTGAAACAATTTAAAACAAGATCAATCAAAAAACAAAGGAGAACACTAAAACATAAATAGTGGAGCTGGGAACACAAGGATGTGTCGTCGAAGGCAGCTTCCGATCGGTTCCAGCTCTGATAAATACATAATTATAAATGTAAGCAAAGTAAGCAACAAAAGAAAAGCAAAAAACAAGAAACAAAAGAACAACAGTAACACAACAAACAAACAAAAAAAGAAAAAACAAGCAAACAAAGAACAAGATTCTAAATTCGATATGCAAAGTGTTTACGCATTATCCTTTAAATTCTAATTTGATATTATTACCGAGTAACTGATTAATCCAATCGCCCCTTTTGTTTGTTAACCCCTTTATGTATTTCCGCTCTCGCACTGCAAAAATAATGTCGTTTATAGAACCATGTGTGTGTGTGTATTTGTTAAACAAAAGCAAAAGCAAAAACAAAGTAGAGACTCTCGCCGAGGCGAGTTTTAAATGTTATTTCCAATTGGATAGTCGAAGTGGAACTGCGATCGCAGCTCCGCCGATGGCACACGATCGATTGCCATTTTTGCATGTTGTTAGGTTCAAAATTTCTTTTTATTTACGTTATGTTTTCTACAATACAAATAAATGTATTTTTTACAAAAGGATCAAAAAGAGAATACAAATTTTATTTTATTCGCTATAAAGAGAAGATTTGATGGCCAAATTTATTATAAACTCACGACAAATATACAAATGAAGGAGAGAGTTCGTTCGTTTTGTTTACAATTTAGTTTTGTGTGTTATAACGAAAAAAATATATAATAATAATAATAATAATAATAAATACATCA
>JAEIIM010062677.1:0-12584 GCA_018874515.1 Drosophila greeni | reverse complement strand
CCCGGGCCTTCCGGGTGAGAGCCGGATATCCTAACCACTAGACAATATGGGACTTGATAAGTCCTGGCGTCTAATTAAAAACTTGGCATCTTTTCTTCGACAGGTTCTTGACTCTAAAAGTTATTAGAACTGCAATAACTATACTCCCAGTCCTCCGTGGTGTCTCTGTGACAAAAAATTCTGAATTATTAGCCATATTAGTTTTTAAATTCATTGACTTACCCAATCTCTGAAAAGGCACTTTCCGATGGGGAACAACACAATATACAAATATTATTGGACTCCTTGAAGCACTCTTTACAGTAGACTGCCAAGCAGTTGGGCAAGTCGCAGAAAACATGGTCTTGTCTAAAGGGGAAACTAAATTTAAGGATATCTTGTATCATTAAATTGAACCTTACTTTGTCAACGGCTTTCTGCAAATAGTGCACGATCTGCCTATAAAGACACCACGGCAGCCACCGAATAACCTAAAAAATTCAATTTTAATAAATACTTGTTTTGGGGAAGAAATCTTACCAGCGGGTTAAAGAACTAAGATGGGAGATGCAGGTTACCAAATTGTTTTCATACGTATAGCATTTTAAGAAACGAGCTCTTTGAAGGCTCAGTTGAGGTAAAGATGCTAGTGAAAGAAAATTATTAAAGATCTGCACATATTATTTCTAAATTCTGCTTACCTCTCTCCTTGAGTATTTTATAGTGCAGATACTGAACTCTGCGATGGGATTTCTCAGGATGAAAGTAAGCCATTATACGATGACGCTGACGCAGACCATAAGGCTCCCAGAAGACCATAATCCAGGCCAGCAAATAAAGCATTAGGATCCAGAAATATCGAAAGGACTTTGGCTTTTCCGCTACTGGAAGGCAGTTGCAAGTGTCCACTTGAAATTCGTTAGGCTCGAAAGCGTGTACAAAACCCTTTAAAAAATCACCAATTTGTCCGCCGCCTTCGATTACAATTTTCCTGTAGGGGGAAGCTACAAAAAATTAATTAAAATATATAGACGAGACCCTTGTATACTCTCACGTTGAATATCAGCAGTGATGTTGCCATGTTGCACCATTAGGCCCAACATGCTGTAAAGACTGTAGTCCACAAGATAGATGAAGTAAAGCTGTATTCCAGTGAATAACAAAAAGGCTCCCGAGCGATACGATTTTTTGTACTCCCCAGGAAGAAGCGTCAGGGATACTATCTAACATAAAATTGATAAAAATAATACAAACGAACTACAATTTTTACCTTGACATATTTATTATCCTCACAAGTGCTGAGAGGAAAGACGCGAACCCCCCTTAGCTGCGATTGTTGTTCTTCGTAGACCTCAAATTCCTTTGTTATGTAGACACTCTCAAAGCGTTCAGACATCAAGTAACGATAGCGAAATTCTATTGATCGAAGGATCACAGTCATCAGGAGAATGAAAACCAACAAGTAAAGCCAAAAGGATATGTGGCTTAACTTGTTCCTGGTCGTCTCCTGATTGTATATGGGAACTCTGTCAGTTGAAAATAAACTTGTGTTTGGCTTTTCGCTGTAATTAAAACTAATGGTGGCTAAGAACATCAAGCGGATCTCGATAAACAATTTCCTTAACCCTAGGAAAAATTTACATTTATTGAGGTTAAAGAGGTATACTTATGCTTACGTTGATATATATTCCCAGTAATCATTTGAGTCACCTGCGGATTGTTTTGAAAGAAACCCTCCTCATCCCTAAGACTTTCACAGAACCAAGCGAACATCTCGTGGTTACAACCTTGCCTCGCCTGCTCCCCGATTTCGGTTTGGTATTGGGAAATACTCAAGTTTCCCGCCCTCAGACAGCGATTGTGCGGGGTTCCCATTCTGTAGTCAAAGTTGTCGTTCTGAGAGGCCAACCAGCTGCCGCATAACTCATAGGTGCCATCTTCACAGGAAAAAGAGTGTTTAGTAAAAATATATACAAGTTGTAGCTACTGGATAGTCACAGATATCTTGAAGTGGATTCTCAAGCTTCGCTAAAATCGTATCCAATTTCGACCTTATTCCGAGCATTTCATCAAATGTTATTCTGAATAACTCCTCCACCAACAGCATGGGATCACTTAAAATGCGGTTCATAGACCCGAGAGCATCGTTAAGCTTATTTTGCTGACAGTTGAGACTGTTTGCCATAATGTCTATATTACGAAGGATGTTCTTCACGGGACCCGAAAAAGCAATCAAGAAAGCCAAGGCCACAATCAAAGCTAGAGATTGGTAGTGAGCTAAAGTTGGAAGACATAAAAGCGCAATGCATCTATAGCTTTGGGTTAGTCTGTCTTAGGGAAAACATTCTCCTGTAACTACCCACCTTGCTGAACGTATTTGAGTCCATATGAGCATTAAAAGTCCCAACAGAACAATTAGAAACCAGGTTCCGCCAAGATCACAGCGAGCCCTTTGGGGATTCCAATAATACCAGATGAGTACCAGCAAGATTCCCAGTACATATCCCGCGATTAGGTAGAGTAGAGCCTGGTTTTTACCCTCGCCGGGTGAGGTTTGGAGATGTTCCGGGGGTTGGCACTCTGGTTCGGGGTAGTTTGGATTCAAGGGAAATATTGGAGCATCTCCAGTGGGACTGAGGTCCCTTGATTTTGATGGTTGATGGTGGGTTCTTCGACTCCTTCGACTTCTTCTGCACGGTCGATGGGTGTTTTTTACACCCTTTCCAGTCTTTAGTGAAGATAGATTATCATCTGATTCAATATAGTCTCCCATTACGTTGCAATCTACTTTAAAATTACTATTATGGGACAGGAAATTCCCGGAAAGCTGGATCAAGTTTTAGGAAAATAATATAAACCATGTTGTTTAAAAAAGTTTCCCATACCGGGAATCGAACCCGGGCCTTCCGGGTGAGAGCCGGATATCCTAACCACTAGACAATATGGGAATTGGTCTGTTTTGGCCAAGTTCCCATCAAATACTTCTGAAGGAAATCCTCAATCTAGGGCATCACTCCTGCTGGAAGACTCACGCAGCTTTTCAGATTTACTGTAATGAGAGGGGTCAACTTCATATAACCTTTTTGGGAATTAATTAAAAACCATTCAACAACCGGCACTGGCAGTTGCAGTGGCCCTGCCTCCAGTGGCTGGGAGTGGGGCGCATAATCATCAATTATTCGCACAATTACCGCAAACAAATAAATATTCTTAATTTATTGTGTTTTCGGATCGGGCCTGGCCGCCGCCCACAATGGCAACAGGCGGCGACTGCAGACGAAAAATCGCAACGAAAAAAAATATTAAAAATAAATTTCCCAGCCGAAACAACAAACACACAAATTTCGGGACGGATCGGACGAGATCGGGGGCAGGGATACTGCGGTATTGAGATTGATGTCCATAAATTAAATCCTCGCCACTCCGTCTCGCTGCGCCTGCCGGTTCATTGTATTTCGTGTGTTTTCGTCGTCAGTCTGGGTGTCGGGCGATAAATTTCATAGATGCATTTGGTAATTTCAATTTGTTTTAATGTGTCGCCTCTATTCTATTTTATTCTCTCGCCGCGGCACATATAGCACATATCATTTGAGGTTTATTGGCCGTACCGTGTCGTGCCGTGCCGTGGCTTTGCTCTGTTATTTTTAGCTGTCCTCGTGGGATGTTTGGTTCCCGGCCACAACAATTGTCGCTGCCCATCAGGGTTGGGTCTAGGGTGGGATATATAGTATATGGGGGTCGGTGGAGCTTTTTGAAGTTTAAGCCCAAGGCCGGAAATAAACCGATTGCATCTCTTGAACTCTTATTTTATAAAGAATATATTTTGAAGTGTCTTTCATGTACATATTTCCTTTTCACCCAAAATTCCTATAAATCAATTTCTGTCCCCACGATGTGGGGGCCAACATTTTCCTAGTTTCCTGAAAAGGGATTTCGAAAGCTTAGGCCTCGTGGCGCCATCATTCGTTGCTGGAGAGGATTAGGGCCTAGGATTTTCCCGGCAGCTCCATCATAATTAATAAACTGTCGTCGCTAGGCCGTATTTATTTCTATGTGTCTTGTTTTATTTCCCCCATAATCTGCGGGGCTTCCTACCGTGTGTAGCAGTCGTAAAATAACCTTATTTCGGTTCCCTCCAACGATGTCATCGGTGTGGCGACTCTCACCTGAGCAAACTCACCGGTAATGGCCGTTTAGAGCCGGCTTCCTCCACCACTACTTGGGTGTCCGAAATTTGTCGCGCGATGAGGGAAATTTCGTTTGAATGGTTTCCGCAATGAAGCGACAAAAGTGACAGCCATCGCGGAGTTATTGCTGCTGCTGCAGCGTTTCCCCGAAAATTCGGCGGCCCATAAAGTGCGGGAAAATCATCATCAGCCGTTGCTCAATCTCTTCACGTTTTGAGAACTTCCTCCTCTGAAAGTCTGTCTGTCTGTCTGTCTGGTCACTGCAACTGGTCTTCTTCGGACTTCATTTCTTTTCATTAGCCGCCCGCGCTGCCATCTACGGACGGAGCAGGGTCATAAAACGTAACTGGTTACTCCGCGCAAATGTTCTCGTAACTCTCGCGGGCATACACCGGACAAAAAGAGGTCTTAATTTTAGAAATTTTTAAAAATAATATCCTAACAGGATAGTTTTATACCTAAATCCGATCTGACAGCTCTTCTATTTGTTCTTCCATCCTTTAGATCGTATGTTGATCTGTCCGTTGGTCTGTCCGTTAATTTGTCCGTTAATTTGTCCGTTGATCTGTCCTTTATTCTGTCCTTTGGTCTGTCCATTAATTTGTCCGTTGATCTGTCCTTTATTCTGTCCTTTGGTCTGTCCGTTGATCTGTCCGTTAATTTGTCCGTTGATCTGTCCTTTATTCTGTCCTTTGGTCTGTCCTTTTTTCAAAACTTTCCTATAAGCATTCCCTCTCAATTTCTCTCTGTGTGGGCATACAACTCACTTGATTACTGGCCGGCTCTTTTACTATGTAATATATGTGTTACTAGCACAGCGGACAGCGGCACTTTATTAATGAAAAGCGCAGAAGTTTGTTCTCCACTGCCACTGCCACTATTTTTTCCCATCCCTTGCTACGTGCGGAGCGTGTGTGGCCTGCATTGAGGTCAGGGCAGCGACCAAGAGATTTGTTAACTGAAAGTGAGCGGTTTCTGCAATCGTTGCGGCCAAATGAAATGGCCAAAAAGACTGGACACGACCACTCGGTTATGAGGAAAGTCTGTCTGTCTGCCAAAAAGGTTAGCAATTAGAGAGAGTTTTTTTCTGCTAAACTGTGTTTTTTTTTTTAAGCTCGTCTAGAAGGGGAAAGCCAGCCGGTAAAAAAGAGATGCTTCTAGTTAGCATGGGAAAGAATCTCATTTGGTTGTGGAATAGCTGTTGGGATTATTCCGAGGAATTTAAGTGGGTTTAGTGGGTAATGTGAAACAGGTATTGGGGATGGGGATATTATTTAAAATTTATTGGGTAAAGGTGTTGAAGGATCTTGAGTATAGGGGGAATGAGTACTTTCTTCTTCTATGAAAATAAGGCTTTCCAACCTTTCCTAACAATATTTCTCCTTGAAAACTCATTATAAGAACCCACATTCAATTCAAGAAAGGAAATCTGGAACTATTCCCAACAAAAGTGGATTCATTGGTGGCTATTATTGCGAATGAGAGACACCCACCATCAGAAGGGTAATTTTGAGTCTCTTAACTCTTTTTATTTGCTGGGATTGGGGATTTACTCGCTTATTCTTCGCTCTTGGCCAAGACTGACAAGTCGTTGGCATCTCTGGCGCATGTTAATTATGCCAGCGGACTGGACTACCTATGTTGCTGTTGCTGTTGCTGTTGCTATTGCTGTTGCTTTTGCTGTTGCTGTTGCTGTTGCTGTTGCTGCCTGCTGCTGCTGTTGCTGTTGCTGTTGCTGTTGCTGTTGCTGTTGCTGTTGCTGTTGCTGCTGCCTGCTGCTGCTGTTGTTGCTGTAGCTGTTGCTGTTGCTGCTGTTGCTGTTTCTGCCTGCTGCTGTTGTTGCTGCTGCTCTTGCTGTTGCTGCTGCTGCTGCTGCTGCTTCTGCTGCTGCTGCTGCCTGCTGTTGCTGTTGCTATTGCTGTTGTTGCTGCTCTTGATGTTGCTGTTGCTGTTGCTGCCTGCTGCCTGCTGTTGCTTCTCCCCTCCAGAGATGTGGGCCGTGGCCAGGCCGCAAAGACCTTGACTCTTGCCAAGATCTTGATACGATTTATACAATTTTTGATTCATGGCGTCTCCGCTGTCGCTGTCGCTGTGGCTGTGCGTCGCTATCTTTGGCCGAAACCCGAATTAATTCCGTAGGCAACAAGCGTGTTGCCGTATTTGTCGAGGCGAGAATTTCGAGTTGAAAATTTTGAATTCAATCAGCAATTTGCATAAATTTACAGGCGCGCAAAAAGAAGCTGCTTAGGCCGAAAAAGGCGGGATTAGCCATCTGGACGGATGGACGCCCACAGAGAGTGCCTCCTACAAAAAAATGCAAACTCGAGCCCCCCTCGATAGAGAGCATAGGACTCCGTTATGGGCCGCTGACCCAAAGTGTGGCCACTAATGGGACAGCCAAGTGACAAACTGGCCACGGGAATGGGGTGTGTGTGGGCCGCTGATTGACTGACTGACTGACTGACTGAATGATTGACTGATTGACACTCTCTGGGGCAGGCTAAATAGGGTTCCCACTCGATCTGGCCCCCGTTTGCCTCTTTCTATCAGACCCACATCCAAACATTCGCAAATTGCTTCGCTTTTGGCTTTTGTCGCGCGGTCCCCGAAAATAGATTGGCCAAAATCGGGGGGGAGGTGGGCAGCAGATCGCATCTGTCTGCGATATCGTACGATTTTGTATATATAAAGCGGGGTATATATTGTTGGTCTTTGGGAGGTGATAATTGAATGCTCTGCTGAGTTCCTAGAGGAATTATAATTATAATTATACATTTTAAAGGGATTTTCTCCATTGAAATTTGATCTCCAACGATTGCTTCTAACTCAGAAGCTTAGCTTTGTCAAGGATATTCTTTTGTAAAATTTATTCAAATGTGTTTACCAAGTTGCTTATTAGATCTGAATAGGACAACTTAAGTAGAAATACCCTCTTAACAAGAGTATCCCTATAAATATCATTCTGCTGCCACTGTTGCTGCTTTATTTCGGTTTCTATTTCGAGCTGATTCACTCTCGTCTCGTTCAGTGGGCTGATCGTGGTCGCCTCGTCGTGGTGGTTGCTAAATTTAAATGCCCAAACATCCATAACGACATTCATGAGGATCGGATGGGTGCACCTCCATCCGTCTGCCCCTGACTTACACAATTCCCAGAAATTTATTTGTATTAATTTCGCGGCATTAAAAACTAATGCGTCGACGCTAGAATTAAAGCCGTCGTAAAGCTGACAAATATTTTAAGGCGACGAGTGTGCATAAAAGAGCGCGACAAATTAATGAATTTATGGGACACTTTAGGGGGTCTATGCTAACATATGCTATGGCCACCTGTCTCCCCCTGTGCCTGGTGTCACCAGGCGCCAATTGGTCGTCACCCCATTCCACCCAGTCCCCGGGCGTGGGCGATTTTCAAAGTGTTTTCCCAGCCAAGAAAGAGCTCTCTGTCCGTCTGTGTCGTGCGTTTTTCCCCAAAAACAAAAGAACGAACGCAATGTGAATGTTTCTCGGAATTTGGTTTTATTTTTGAACCGATGAAGGCGATTCGCAAACTGTTTGTTTGTTGTCACACCTCGACTGCATGATCCCTTGGACGGGGGGAGAAAATCCAGAGGAATCCCTGTGGGCGGCGTCCCTAGACTGGCGCATTCCTCGACTCCGAAGACGACATCCTGGGAAACTGTGTGGGCGATCTCCAGAGGTGTGTGCCTCTGGAGCTCTGTGGATCTGGAGCCAAAATCAACTAAATCAAATCGAGAACCGGCCCGACTTGTTCCCCTGCCGGGGCGCCAATTTCGCTGAGGATGCATCACATTATTCCTAGGCCTGTCGCTAAGTGATCTACAGCTCTGGTTGCTTTATTGGCCATCGAATGGATAGATTAACTAAATTAGCATTTAAATGGTAAAACAAAATTTAAAGACTTTTCTTGACTTAACAAAGATTTTTACTGAAAAAAGTATTTTTGCTGGGCGGCGCTTAGTCTCTTACTTGAGTCTTTCCCCGTAGAATTCCCCGATTCGGGACAGATTTTCATTTTCATGTGTTAATTTTCCACAGTCTCCCTATTGCTGTTGCGATTGTTGACCGCCGCACGCGTTTTCATAAACAAAACACCGAAAACTTGAGGGAAACCAAACCAAAAACCAAACAAACAAACTGCAGTACACAGCCGAGAACGCGTGGCAGTCGCAAGTTTATAAAACATCAGGAGCGGGATAGGAATTTTGAGGGATATAAATACAGAATTTTAGGGTTTCTAAAAAGGTATTAAAATAATCTACCAAACATGACTATGTTCAGGTGTTTAAATTGTTGAAAAGACAAGAAGGTAAAGCTGTTATTTATTTCTTTTTTTTTGTAGTTAAACCAAAGTATATATTTCTCTGTCTCGATATCTTAGTATATTTACCAAGAAAGTTAATTTAATTTATACCCTTTTGTGGCCTGATCCGCTCCTGTTGGTGGCAGCTTCTTTGGTGCCTCTTCTCCCGGCACGAAGTTCGTCTATTTGTTTTCCAAACAAGCCTCTTCCTTCGCAGACAGGCAGGCGGGCACAGATGCAGCTACAGCCTCAGAGCTCCTCTAGCTACTCCAGCTCCTCCTGCTCCTCTAGCTCCTCCTGCTCCTCCAGTTCAAGTGCGTTCAATTTTCAATAAATCCATAAAATTCAGCTTCGCTCCCCGCAACCAGAAAAGCCACAGCTCCTCCTGCACCTTCTCCATCCTCCTTGTCCGACTTGCTCTCGGATAGATGTCTGGGCCAGAGTCAGTCAGTCCCTGACTGCATTTTTGTTTTGGTCTGGGCGGAGTAAACAATGCACTAAAAGCAGGCGGAGGAGCAGGAGCTGGGGGCCAGGAGTTGGCTCCAGCACATGCCGGCAGATGAGTCAGAGGACAGTGGAACGTCTGTGATGATTTGTAACTAAATCCAACTCCTAAAACTTGTATTTTTTAAATAAATTTTATGTAATAAGGAAAGTTTCCTCAATCTCCTTGCTTGCAAATAAAAGGAAATGTGTATTTAATATACGCACATTAAACACATTGTAATCTCTGGTAAATATTGTTTCAGGTAAGAGTATGACCGTATTTGTTTACTCGCTGATAGGCATTCAAATATAATAAATTACCAAGAGCACATGTCATGATAATTGCTAAAATTACATTTTAGTTATTATCTATGAAGGGTAAAAAACATTATTTAATATCAAGTTAAAACGAACTAAGTGTGCAATAAATATTTAATCAATATTTACCCCCTCACTTCCACTGTGCCACCGTGGAAGTTGTGAAGTTTTCCCTCTCTCAGACACGAACTCTGTGCATCTGTTGGGGCTACGGTCTCTGGGCAGCGTCATCTGTAACTCATCATTTCAAGAAATATTGCTCTTTTGCATACCTGCAGCAGTCTGGGTCCATTTCAGCAATTGATTCTGTTTTCTGCCCGGCTAACAGAACTTAATTCCGACCGATCGGCGGAGGGATTTCAATCAACCCGGGCGGACGACGCCACCGCAGACATAATTTATTGCCTCTTTTCGCAACGATTTCCATCTCTTGCATTGATGTTTTTCCTCTCCTCGAGAGTGTTCCCGTTCCCCGGCGGAACAAATTGATTGGAGGATGCTCCAGGAGCTGCTCACTTGGGCGAAAGTTAATTGGCCTGGCCCAGACAGGCAACACAGGTACTTGTGGCCACTTAAGTGCGTTTAATTAATGCCAGCCGCCGCGACGACGACCAGGGGATTCCCCTTCCCATGGAGGGAAAGAGGGTATGCTTCAGCATTAGATACGCATCCGGAGGTAACAAGCGCGTCGCCTGTTCTTGGTCAGAACCTCGGCGGAATTGGCCAACGGAATCACTTAATCCATGGCCAGCGATGCGGCGACAAATGGTCGCAGAACTTGTGCAATTTTCCCCGCCTTGTTGTTGCTGCCCCAGCGGGGTGTCCATCCATAGAGCGAGGAAGTCACCTTTGCTGGGGTAACTATGAGTCACAGGGGAACTTAGTATAGTTACTTGATATTCAACAGGACATTTAGAGGGGTTTATATGAGGGTTTGACAAGGGATTAAACAATTTAAACTACTCAAAAGTATTCCAACTGCATGTCAGGACATTTAACCATCGATTAAATATTATTTATAATTTAACAAGATATATTTCAACTATGTGTCAGGGCAGTTAATCGTCGGTTTAACCCCTCAAATCCTGCGTGGGCTGCTTCTCTCCAAAATGTTTAGCGGTGGCTGTCAACTGACACCACTGCCAGTAGTGACTTTCGGTGGCCATAAAGTGGGTGCAGCCCGGGAAGAGGGAGTCTCACCTGGCTGCTGGATTATCCTTTGTTGGCCATCGACAACAAGCACAGCAGCCAGCAGCCAGCGAGGATGCCACTCGAACATGGACCAGCTTCGTGCTGGCTTTCTTGTTTTTACTCCACCCGCACGCACTTTTCGCGGGGCTTAATTGCGAGGTGTTCAAGTGAACTCTGATTGCCGCTGCCCCGAATCCAGCTCCAGCTGCAGCTCCTCGCCAGCGTTAATTGGGCAGCAGCAGGCGAAACATTTGGCTGCCACTTTGATGCCCTGCCGATGATACTGCTCCGACTTCAACAAGCTGCAGTCGCAGTCCCGAAAATTTGCATTTCAAGCAGCCCGCGATTTATGGCCGCCGAGGATGGGATCCTGGGGGAGATGGTTCAGGGGAAGCTGTGACGAATCCAATTATGAGACGCGCCAGCTGGGAGGGACAGAGAGGAGAGTCCCAGGGCCAGAGCCAGAGCCAGAGCCAGAGCCAGAGCCTGACGGGTGCCATGTGCCTGATGCGATAATGCGCCATCAAATGGCCATAAATAAGGCGCACAAAGCGGATTAAGCGTTTTGTTAACAGATTTATATTGAGCTGAATTATGAGCCAGGGGGCGAGTTGAGATTTAATGAGTCTCCCCCCTCGCTTTTCTCTTCCCGGAGAGATAGATGCCAATGAAATCGGGATCAATGAAATTAACGCAGGCTCTGGGGAATCGTCAACGAGAAAGTCTTAACAAAGGTTTAGAAAGGGAAAAGGTTTTACTTTGTAAAAATTCCTAACTTTATGATATTTGTTAAAAGAATATTTATCATATCCTAGCATATCTTCACAATGAAACATGAGTACACCCCAAAAGGCTATAAAGACTCTAATTGAAATATATTCACTTTCGCCTCGGTATACAATCCAAATTCGAGCCACAACATAACCAATCGGTGTTCACCATTGATTGACCCGAATATTATCGAATTATAATATTTATGCATCTGCGTTGGCTTCCAGATGACATTTCACAAGCTGCAAGCACAAAATCCCAGCGCCAGTTGCTGTCACTGCCACTCCGGCTCGAGTTGTTTCCATTGCCAGGGAACAGAATATGAATTAGAATTGATGGGAAATGCCAAAACAAGAATTTATGCAGATATTTTTCTGACAAATTCATGGAGCTTCCATGCAACTTGCAGCAATGCTGCTGTTGTTATCGATTGAAAGGACATGCATATGGTGTTTGTGTCTCTTTTCCTGGCCATTTGTTTATCGAATTTAAGTGCTCCCCAATGGGGTTGAAAAACTGTGACACTCCGGGATGGGAGTGCATCCAACCATCCAGGGTGAACAGTCACTTAATGTCCGGCCCGAAAAAATTACGCTCACCCAAAAAAAAAGAGCCAGCAAAAATTGATGAAACGAACTAAAAAAAATGCTATAAAAACTCAGCTCCAAATTGCCCCCGAGGGCAGCCGAGGCACTTGGCAAATTGAGGCTGCCGCTGAAGAAGCCGCCCGAGCGGAATCAGGCGGGGATTGGCACTGTCGTTGGCCCCGCCGGGTAGGAGGATCATCCTCCTCGTCATCGGTCGATCGACGAGTGGCAGCCGCGTGCTGGGGCACCTCTTGGCCCGGACGACTGCAGCTGAGCGTCGAATTAAGCAAATTACGGTGGGCTCCCAATGATCGATCCGAATTGCTGCCCCCCTCCGGGTGCCGCCTTCCCCGATCCAGCCCCCAACTGCCGCTGAGGAGCAGATGCCGCAATTTGCCTTAATGCCCAGGATTATGTTCGGGGCTCGGCTGCGAAAGCTGCAAACTGTTGACTCTTTTTTGTGCCCTGTCCCCTCGAAATTGGCGCATGTAAATTTCTGCGTCTGCACTTGGCCAGTGCTGGACTGTCAGGAGTCGCTGAACTGTGAGGATCAGGCATATGGGTTGCTAGGATAGTTTGGTCCGATAGTACAGATATATTTTTATTTTATTTTTTATTAAGTTTTCCAAGTGAAAAGATTAACAGATACCTCATTAACAAAATGAATAAACCGGAATGAACCAAATGAACAAAATGAACAAAATGAACAAAATGAACAAAATGAACAAAATGAACAAAATGA
>JAEIIM010062654.1:0-17669 GCA_018874515.1 Drosophila greeni | reverse complement strand
CAGAGAGAATACGAAGACTTGTTATTTAACTTTGATGCTAAAAAAACATAAACGGTACAAGTTGTAGAACCAGGAATGCTTACTTTATTGTAATGCATATATAATGCAAATAAATCCTCCTTTTACAAGCTTCTACTGTATGTCTCGCCAACTACAAGTGTTTGTAATCAAACACAGTGTGTCTGGGTTTTCATTTTCTCAGATCGTGAGTCTGACGAAATTCCCAAGAATATTACTCTTTGTGCGCAATTCTTAGTCTACGTTTTATCAGAGGACTTTCCTATGGCAATAAACAGCACACATTTCTAGTTGGTTATCTTATTACAAAGACTTAACTTAATTAAAACCGAATTAAGCCCCAGGAAGTCATAAAAGAGTTTGGGGGTCTTGGCAACCAGAAGATCTCACCTTGTCTGCCCTGCGCTATCGGGACAATAAAAGGGATTCCAAGGAGCAATTATAGAGACATTATAAACTTTGAAGATTACATGGCCACTGCTCTAGAGCAACAATACGATACATATGCTTATTAAATATAATATTAAGTTGGATATTTGTTTTATAACTTACTAACTAAAATCCCTTTTCAGGTGGATGCGAGATCTGTTTAAGCGCGGTCTCAAGGGTCCCTTGACGGACGAGGAGCTGTACCAGCACAGGAAAACCCTGGACAGTGAACGGGTGACGAACAAATTCGCCGAGCTGTGGGACGACGAACTGAAACGAGACGATCCCAGCGTGGTGAGGATGATAATGCGGGCATATGGCAAGATATTCGTTCCCATGGGATTGGCTTTCTCCCTGGCCGAGACGGTTTGCAAGTAGGTAGAAATATTGGTTCTAGCCAGAGATTAGTGGCTAATCCCATTCGTTCCTGTTTCCTTGCAGATCCTGCATGCCCCTGTTCCTGGGTAACCTCGTAGGATACTTTGCCGCAAATCAAACAGAGATTAGTGAACAGACGGCGTATCTGTACGCCATCGGAATTGTGATATGCATGCTGGTGCCGGTGCTGACTTTCCATCCATTCATCTTCTACATCTTCCAAGTGGGCACCAAGCTGCGCCTGGCCCTGTCCGGTCTCATCTACCGCAAGGTCCTGCAGGTCTCCAAGAGCAGTAGCAACGACGGGCTGCGCGGCAGGGCTATCAATATCCTGTCAAACGATCTCGGTCGCTTCGATGTTGCGCTATGCTTCCTCCACGACACGTGGAAGGGTCCGATGGAGTCACTCATCATTGGATTCCTCATGTACCGAGAGATCGGCATATCCGCTGTGATCGGAGTATCCTTCATGCTCAGCTTTATACCACTGCAGGCGTGGGCCGCCAAAAAGACGGCGTACTACCGACAGATGACTGCGGAACGGACGGATCTCCGAGTTAAGCTGATGAACGAGATTATCCAGGGCATCCAAGTGATCAAGATGTATGCGTGGGAGCGTAGCTTCGCTCGCGTCATTGCCGAAGTGCGGCTCAAGGAGGTAAAGGCTATCCGGGGCACTGCCTACATTTATGCCGCCCTCGGTTGCACCTCCATGATATCCCCACTGTCCGTATTCCTGGCGCTGTGCTCCTACGTCTACCTAGGCGACCCGCTTACCGCCCAAAAGGTGTACACAGTGTCGTCCTACTTTAATATGCTCAACGACTCGATGGTGACCTTCTGGCCGATGTCCATTACCTTCATCGCCGAGGCCTTGGTGTCGGCCAAGCGCTGCAAGGAGTTCCTGCTGGACGGAGACAGGGCGGAGGTTCCCATCAATTTGGAGGCCAATCAGCAAACGGCCAAGAACAAGCGCAAGATCACCAAGGAGGACAAACAAAAGAACGTCGAGCTAAACGGTTCCCTGCTGTCCAACGGCAAGCCCCAGCACAATCGTCTGCGGGACTACGACCCAGAGGCGACCAAGAAGTGCGTGGTGCTCAAGAATGTCTCGGCTTCGTGGGACACGTGCGACGGTCATGCCAACTGTGCCATTGAGGACTTTAGTACTGACATTCCGGATCATACGCTAACCGCTGTCGTTGGACCAGTGGGTGCCGGCAAGTCCAGCTTCCTGAACGTTCTGCTCGGCGAGGTGGGCATTGATAAGGGCGAGGCCATGGTCCACGGCAAGGTATCGTACGCCTCCCAGGAGCCCTGGGTGTTTGAGGGAACCATCCGCGATAATATCGTCTTCGTGGAGGATTACAACGAGCGGCGCTACAAGAAGGTGGTGAAGGCTTGCGGTCTGGAGCGCGATATGGAGCTGCTACCCCGCGGAGACTTGACAGTGGTCGGCGAGCGAGGCGTGAGCCTGAGTGGCGGGCAAAAGGCCAGGGTCAGCCTGGCCAGAGCTGTCTACCGTAAGGCGGATATCTACCTACTGGACGACCCGCTCTCCGCCGTGGACACCCATGTGGGCAAACACATTTTCGACCGTTGCATCCGCGACTTTTTGGCGAACAAGATTCGCATTCTGGTCACCCATCAGGTGCAGTACCTGTTCGACGTAGAGCACCTGCTGCTAATGGGCAACGGCAAGATTCTGGCGCAGGGCAGCTACCAGGAGCTGCAGCGATCGCGGCAGTTCCAGTTCCTCGAGCAGACGCTGCACGACGAGAGCGGCATCGGCGACACGCACAGCCTGAAGAGTCAGATATCGCGCAGCGATTCGGAGAAAAGCATGGAGCACCATCATCAGCAGCTGCTGCAGCCCGGTGAGGAGGTGGAGGAGCTGAACCAGGAGCAACAATCCGTGGGCGCCATCAAGATGCATGTCTATGCCTCGTACATCAAGGCTCTGGACAGCACCTTCTTGCTGGGCCTTATTGTCGCGCTGTTTATCTGTGCCCGCGTCATGCTCACCGCCGTGGATTACTTCCTGTCGCGTTGGGTCATATGGGAGGAGAAGATCGCAGTTAATGGCACTGCCGCCTTGCTGAGTGAAAGTGATCCTATGCCCACTAACGATACGTTGGCCTTGAATGCCACAGACACACCGATAACGCCTCTGATTGCCGACAAGATCGAAGCTGGCATTCGGCAGGAATTGGTCCTCTTCTATGCCACCATATTAGGCGCCACGCTGATCGTGTACCTCCTCCGTACCTTTGGCTTCTTTAAGATGTGCCTGCGCATTTCGCTGCATTTGCACGATCGCCTCTTTAGGGGCATCACCCGGGCCAGCATGTACTTCTTCAACACAAACTCCTCCGGCCGGATACTGAATCGCTTCTCCAAGGATATAAGGACTGTGGATACGGATCTGCCGCACACACTGATGGATTGCATGGCCTTCATCATCGATGTCTCGGGAGTGGTTATCATAGTGGCCATTGCCAACTACTGGCTGCTGGTGCCCGCTGCTATAATTGGCATTGTATTGTTTTTAATACGTTACCTGTACGTGAACACCAGCCGGAGTGTCAAGCGAATTGAGTCCATATGTGAGTTAGAAAATCAATATTTCAAGTCTTTATTATAAATTTTAATCCCTTCCAGCCCGCAGTCCCGTCTTCTCGCTGACGAACCAGACCTTCCAGGGTCTCACCACCATTCGTGCTCTGCAGGCTCAAAGCGCTTTGGAGCTGGAGTTCCACGAGTATCAGAATACCAACACCTCTGCCTGGTTCCTGTTCCTTTCCTGCACGCGCGCCTTTGCCTTGTGGTCGGACCTGCTGTGCATTGCTTACATGGCGGCGGTGACCTTCAGTTTCCTACTGCTTAAAGATGAGTTCGACAGCGGCGACGTGGGTCTGGCTATCCTGCACTCCACCACAATGACTGGCATGTGCCAGTGGGGCATGCGGCAGACGGCCGAGCTGGAGAATCAAATGACGAGCGTTGAGCGTGTGCTGGAGTATATGGAACAACCACCGGAGGCCCCGCTGGAGACGTCCGAAAAGTTCAAGCCAAAGACCGAGTGGCCAAGCAAGGGACGCATCGAGTTTATCAACTTTAAACTGCGCTACTCGCCTAAGGAGGCGCCGGTCTTAAGGGACCTCAACTTCACCATTGAGCCGCGTGAGAAGATTGGCATCGTGGGCCGCACTGGCGCCGGCAAATCGTCCATCATCCAGTCCATCTTCCGTTTGGCCTGCAACGAGGGCATGATCCGGATCGACGATGTGGACATTGAACACTTGGGTCTGCACGATCTGCGCAGTCAGATCTCTATTATACCCCAAGACCCGGTTCTATTTTCGGGCACACTACGCTACAACTTGGATCCGATGGACGAGCGAACGGACGAGGAGATGTGGAAGGCGCTGGGCGACGTGGAGCTGCGCTCTTACGTGTCCACGCTCATTGGTGGCCTCAACTGTCGCATGTACGACGGCGGCTCGAACTTTAGCGTGGGCCAGAGGCAGCTTGTCTGCCTAGCGAGAGCCATCTTGAGACACAACAAGATCCTGATCATGGACGAGGCCACGGCCAACGTAGATCCAGAGTAAGTTTGACCTCAAATATAAATGCATGGTTGTTTTAAATTAATTGAGGACCTATCTCTCTTTCAGAACCGACAAGCTTATCCAGCAGACGATTCGCTCCAAGTTCGGGCACTGCACCGTCCTGACCATAGCTCATCGCTTGCACACTGTGATGGACAGCGATAGAGTGCTGGTGATGGATGCAGGTGAGGCTCGTGAGCTGGGACATCCGTACGAGCTGCTGCAGCGACCCGGCGGTTACCTGCGCCAGCTGGTGGACAACACGGGAGCGGCCACTGCCTTTGCCCTGCAACAGGCGGCCGAGCAGAGTTACAGCAAGCAGCTGCTGGGAAATGACGACGACGACACTGCCGCCCAGGATCTGAACATAACGCTGGCGCTGGAGGAGAAGAGCCAGTAAATATACTTGCTCAAGCGTCGCAGTAGAGCATAAGAACTGAAAGTATTATATACATAGCAGAATATGTACTTAAAGCTAACGAATTACCTGTTGCCTTGTACTTACGGAATATACATTTATAAGCTAGCTTGTTTATCGCCACGAATTTATGTATATGTATCTGTATCGTTTCACTATTATGTATCTTGTAAGTTGTGTACATCAAAGTGTTCAATCGGCAAGCGCACACAAGGTTTGGGAGAGCAAGTTCAATCAAACTACATAGGGCAAATATAGTGTATTTTTTTAAATAAATCCATGTAGCTAATGTAGGATTACATTAAAGCATACTTAAAGATACGTACAATCTCAATAAAGTGCCTGAGAGTGATTAACTAACGAATGTGAACGAAAAAACGACTGCTTATTAGTGCGGTGTTTTCCCTTTGATAGTTGAAGGAGCTATTAATTTGAGGGTTTTGTTTTTGTTTGGAGAACAGAGCGCGTGAGAAAGGGATAGGGATTTTCTGCGGCAGTATGACCGGTTTGTTTAAACCTAAAAGTTCACCACAAAGGTGAAGAACTTTGCTATGGAAAAGGGTTGAAACTGTACTAATCTAGTTGGTCACACTAAAAGTATTAATTCGAAAGATCAAATTCAGTATTTTTTTGTTGTTGCAAAAATTGTTGTAAAAATGGTTGTTGTTGTTGTAATAGACTTGTTGTAGTTGTTGTAGGCCTTAGCCAACTTCAATCGGAGCGCTTTCAGTACAAAATTACCAATTCCTGGATTTTATGTACCAGGCGAACAGAAGCAGCAGCAGGTGGATTTGTTTTGGTGCAAGCCAAGCGATGACGTCACCGACTATGAAACATTTTTGGAATTGCATACTTTTGGGGCCACATTAAAGTTTAGCTTTCTTTTGGGTTGTAACAGCTCGCTAATGCAGCCGATGACGTCATCGCTTGGTATGCACCAAAACAAATCCACGTGCTGCTGCTTCTGTTCGCCTGGTACATGAAATCCGAAATTAATGAATTTGGATAGAAAATGGATCATAGTTGGGCCCAGTGATGCTCATCTAGCTATAATGCAACATTAAGCAGCTGCCACCTGTGATGCTCATCTAGCTACATTGAAATATTAGGCGGCTGCCACCAGTGATGCTCATTTAGTGCAACATTAAGCAGCTGCCACCAGTGATGCTCACTTAGCTATTTTGCATTATTTGGGAAAAGTGGTATTGCACGCAAAACCTTCAATGTTTTTATGTCATAACTTTGCTATTACTCAACCGATTTCAGTCTGCCTTGGAGTTTTCTTCATGTTTCTTCAATGCGAACATTTCTGCATTTAAAACTCGATATCTAATTTTTTGTCAATTTTTGACTTTTTTAATGATGTAACTAACCCCTTACATTTTTTTGCAAAAATTAAGTCACATTTTTTGTCTTAAAAATTACCAAAACCTTCAAAGTTTTTTTCTCATAACTCGGCCAAAACTCAACCAATTTAAGTTTGGTTTGGTTTTTTCATCATGTTTCTTCAATGCGATCATTTCTGCATTTAAAACTCGATATCTAATTTTTTGTTAATTTTTGACAATTTTAATGATGTAACCCCTTATAAAAAAAGTGAAAAATTAAAAAAAAAATTTGCATTTTAGATTTGATTAATATCAACTGTATCTTAAGCTCTTATTAAAACCATTTATAAAAATACATGCGGCTCCTTAATATTCTTTTTTTGAGCCATGTTATGAACATTTGAATTTTCCAGGTGTGACGTTAAAGTATATAAATAGATCTATAATTAAGCACTCAACAATTTATGGATTGCATGCATGCGGTGAACAGAAACCAATCCTGTCTACAATTTTGTAGACATACTTTTCATACTTTTCCATTGCCTTTGGCTATTATTAGCCCTAAATATCGTTGGGATTTAGCCACATGAATTATTTATGGCGCCGTGGAGTTAATAAATACCTGGCCATGACTGTGCACAGCCACATCCGTGTGAATCATGTCGGGCGGGGGGATCGATAAGGATGAACCTCTCGGGGCTCCCAATTAAAATTGTCAATTGCTGAAAAGTGTAATCAAAGTAAGTCAACATGGTAGCCGTGATTACGATAAGATACCGCCCGGCGCTGGAGCAGGAGGAGGAGAGGTGGTCACTACTCCCGCTTTCGGCGGGATGGATAGGAACTTCGTAAACAACAGCGAAACCCACTTAGCCGAAAAGCGAGGAGCCGGAATGGTGGCCCGCGGCGGCTGCTCCTGCTGCAGCGTCTGCTGCTCGACGGCTGATGGGTGGCTGTCAGCGGGGAATTAAGATAAAACGTTGGGCTGCCTGCCCGATAGGCGGCCAGCTCGGCCGGCGGATCATTGATTTATGGCGGCGATGATTCGCCAGCACCGAGCGGCGGCCACTAGTTGCTTGGTTAGTTAAAAGTGAAGTGTCCAGCTGGCAGGCAGCCAGTAACGAGTGGAGCGGCGCCAGCATAGCACGCGAGCGGTCTTGAGTCGTCGCACCGAGCAAGGATCCCGGTTAACCCACATATGTGTTCGCGCAGTGCCCTCCGATACTACAGTCGGTGACCACCATGAGTGCGGTCCACGAGGAGCGCAGGCCGAATCCGGTCACAAAGGCCAACTTCCTATCCAAGTGGTTTTTTATGTGAGTGCAGTGTGCCCCCCCCGGCGTATACGTAATGTCGGTGGCGTATACGTAATGCTTCTAAATTTGCGAACCCGTGAGGAGGCGGGCTGACGACCCCTCTTGAAGTCCTGCGCTGATAAGTTATCTCTCGTCGCCTGTCGCTTTGACGAACTGCCCATCGCCATCGCCATCGCCAGCGCCTCATGGTATATGGCCAGCACCTTGGCCGTCACTCGGAATTTACGGCGCGAGTGGATTTGCCTTTGGTGGCGATAATAGCGATAAACGCGATAAAAGAATCCGCGACAGCCGGGCGACACCTGTCACAGCATGTCCGTCAATAAGCAAACCCCCCCCACCTGGGGCTCTTTGTCTCCTTCCAGCTGGACGCGCGAGATCCTCGTGAAGGGTCTGCGCCGCAGCCTCGATCCCGCCGACCTCTACGCCCCCGAGCCGAGTCTCGAGAGCACCCACGTCTCCGGCTACCTGCTGGGCTTCTGGGAGCAGGAGCTGAAGCGCAAGAAGCCCAATGTCCTGCGCATGATATTCAAGGCCTACGGCTGGAGCTTTGTGCCCATGAGCATCGTCTACTCGTTCATGGCCATCGCTGTGCAGTGAGTATATGGGAGAAGATTATGGATATCAGTTGCTGAAGGGAGTCTGTAAATGATGCTGAGGGTTCAAGTCGGAATACGTACGCAATTTTCAACTATAAAATACAATCTCTTGGCTTCCGCAGCACAACGCAGCCCCTGATGCTGGGCGGGCTGGTGTCCTTCTTTTCGGAGAGCACGGAGAACATCAGCAAGCACTCGGCCTACCTGTACGCCATGGGCGTGGTGCTCTGCTCCCTGATCTCGGGCCTCTTCTTCCACCCCTTCATGAAGTACCTGTTCCGCGTGGGCTCCCGGGTCCGGCTGGCCTGCGCCGGACTGGTGTACCGGAAGTTCCTGCGCGTCTCCGTGGCGGCGGACAACAGCGGGGTGAGCGGCTATGCCATTGCCCTGATGGCCACGGACCTGCCGACCTTCAACGAGTCCTTCTACTGCTTCCACGAGCTGTGGCGGGGTCCGCTGGAGGGCGTGGTGTTCGTGTACATCATTTACCAGCTGATCGGCTGGCCGGCGGCCGTGGGGCTGGGCACCATCGTGGCCTTCATCCCGCTGCAGGCGTGGGCGGCCCGGGCCATAGCCCGGTACAAGCGCCAGTCGGCGGACTACGGGGACGAGCGGGTGAAGCTGATGAACGAGATCATCGCGGCGATGCAGCTGATCAAGATGTACGCGTGGGAGAAGTCCTTCGCCAAGCTGATCGGCAAGGTGCGCAGGGAGGAGATGAAGGCCATCAGGGGCTCGACGTACATCTACGCGGGACTGCAGTGCACGGGCATGATCTCGAAGCTGTCGCTGTTCCTCTCGCTGGTCACCTACGTCTTCTCGGGGGACCTGGTCACCTCGCAGAAGGTCTTCATCGTGTCCAGCTACTACGACCACCTGAACGACTCGCTGCTCCACTCCTGGCCCCTGGCCATCAACATGTGGGTGGAGACGTTGGTGGTGGCGAATCGCGTCAAGGACTTCCTCTTCCAGCACGAGAACCCTGCCGACGGCGGCGTGGAGAACTTCAAGGACCCCGACACGGATCCGCAGCACGGAAACTTCCCGGGACGCACCAACAATCCCCGGGCCGAGGTCAAGAGCATCGCGGTGCAGAAGCTCACCGCCAGCTGGGACCCGGCGCAGCAGGAGAAGCGGCACCGCCACATCGAGGACGTGAGCTTCCAGGCCAGCGACCAGCAGTTCGTGGGCATCGTGGGCACCGTGGGCGCCGGCAAGAGCACCCTGCTCCAGGCGATCCTCGGCGAGCTGGACATCATCAGCGGCAGCGTGGAGCTCAACGGCGTCCTGAGCTATGCCCCCCAGGAGCCCTGGCTGCTCCGGGGCAGTCTCCGCGAGAATATCCTCTTCACGGAGCCCTACGACGAGCAGCGCTACCACGAGGTCCTGCGAGTGTGTCACCTGGACAAGGACCTCGAGCACCTGCCGGCGGGTGACAGCACCCGAGTGGGCGAGGGCGGAGCCAGTCTTAGTGGCGGGCAGAAGGCCAGGGTCAGTCTGGCGAGGGCTGTGTACCGAAAGGCGGACATCTACCTGCTGGACGATCCGCTCTCCGCCGTGGACTCGAACATCAGCAAGATCCTGCTGGACCGCTGCCTCAACGAGTTCCTGTGCAAGAAGATCCGCATCCTGGTCACGCATCGGGTGCAGCTGCTCCGGCACGTCGACCACTTGGTGCTGCTCGAGGGCGGGCGGATCTCCATCCAGGGTCAGTATGACGCTTTGAAGAAGCTCATCCGCTTCCGGATGTCGGTGGCCAACGACGCCGAGGTGGCCAAGCTGCGGGCCATGCGCACGGACAGCGTCTACGAGGATCCGGAGCCGAGGAAGTCCTTGTCGCAGGAGGAGCACCTAGACCGCGATCAGCTGGAGCAGCAGTTCAAGGAGCAGCAACATCGGGGCTCAGTGAAACTGAATACCTATCGGGCGTACCTCAAGGTCCTGGGGCATCCGCTGGTGGTGGGGCTGATCCTGCTCATGTTCGTGGTGGCTCGTGCCTCGGAGGCCACCATGGACATCTTCCTGTCCAAGTGGTGAGTTTTATTTGTCTTAATTAATTTGTTATTTGTTTATATTTAAGATTGGTCTATTTCTTTTGAAATTTACTTATAAGTCAAGCATAAAACTGTGTAGTTTCCATGAGCTGAGGTATTCTTGGGGACGCGGAAGATGAGTCACAGTGCTGATAGTCTGATTTATAGATTCATGGCTACAAGGTTAACAACACAAAAGGTTGATAAAATAAAAAAGAACACTCGTCTACCTGTTCCAGTTGTTGATAGCCATAAATATTGGCGGTATTTGCGAGCAGATGGAGCAGACTCTGCTATCTGGACGCCACATGTTATATGGTTATTCCGGAATCTAGAAATTACCACGTCATGGGTTTCGCATTTAAGAAATTTAAGGAATGTTAGGAACTAGGTATAAACTTTAATAAATATTTTTAATTAAGAATAATAGAATTAGAAACTTAAGCAAGGTCAAAATCCAAACGAAAATAATCCCTCAAAAAGAAGTCTCATTATAACAACACACATTTTTCCCCCCCTCAGGGCCACTTGGGAGGAGACGGAGCCCAACCAGCACGAGCCCATCCCGGAGTACCACAAGACTCGCCTGCACATGGTCGTCCTGTACACGCTGCTGATCCTGAGCACCCTCATCTTCTACGTGCTGCGCACCTTCGGCTTCTTCGCGATGACCCTGCGGATATCCCTGAGGATCCACAACTATCTCTTCAGGGGCATCATCAGTGCCTGCATGCAGTTCTTCACGCTGGCCACCTCCGGCCGGATCCTCAACCGCTTCTCCAGCGACATCCTGGCCATCGACATCAACCTGCCCGCCTCGCTGATGGACTCCATAGAGTTTGTGGTGAACGCGTTGGCCGTGCTCGCCGTGGTCAGCACGGCCAACATCTGGCTCCTTATTCCGGCCATCGTGGTGGTGGCCCTGCTGTACGGATGTCGCTGCCTCTACATAGGAGCCAGCAGGAGTCTGAAGAGGATAGAAACCATCTGTGAGTTATGGCAAGGATAATAATAAGGATGTCAATAATTTACTCCCCTTCACAGCCCGCAGCCCCATCTACTCACACACGAATGCCACCTTCCGGGGACTGGCCACCATCCGCGCCCTCAATGGGGCCAAGCACATGGAGCGGGACTTCCACCACTACCAGAACGAGAACACCTCGGCCCTCTACCTGCACGTGAGCATCAACCGGGCCTTCGCCTTCTGGACGGACCTCATCTGCGTGCTCTACATCCTGGCGGTGACATTCAGCTTCCTGATCTTCGACCGCAGCCGAGGGTACTATAGCGGCGACGTGGGCCTGGCCATTACCCAGTCCATGAAGCTGGTGCTGATGTGCCAGGCGGGCATGCGCCAGACGGTGGAGCTGGAGAACAACATGACCAGCGTGGAGCGGGTGCTGGAGTACGCGAATATACCCTCGGAGCCGGCCTACGAGACGGAGGAGTCGGTGAATCTGCCGGCCCAGTGGCCCAGCAGCGGACAGCTGGACTTCCGCGACCTGAGGCTCAAGTACAGTGACCACGGGCCCTACATCCTCAAGGGCCTGAACTTCACCATTCGCGGCGAGGAGAAGATCGGGATCGTGGGCCACACGGCGGCCGGCAAGTCCTCCATTGTGGCGGCCCTCTTCCGGCTGGCTCACATCGATGGCCACATCGCCATCGATGGCTTCGAGACGTCGGAGCTGGGGCTGCACGACCTGCGGCGCAGGATCTCGATTATACCGCAGGATCCCGTCCTCTTCTCGGGCTCGCTCCGCTTCAACCTCGACCCGTTCGAGGCGAAGTCGGACGCGGAGCTGTGGCAGGCCCTGGAGGCCGTCAAGCTCAAGGAGTTCGTCTCGGGCCTCAAGGACGGCATCCACTGTCGCGTCCACGACTGCGGGGCCAACTTCAGCATGGGCCAGAGGCAGCAGGTCTGCCTGGCCAGGGCGCTGCTTCGGCAGAACAAGATACTCATAATGGACGAGGCGACGGCCAATGTGGATCCACAGTGAGTATGCCTAGGAGAGATAAAGTTTAGATATTATAATAAAATATAATTAATTCTATACCCACTCTACAGGACCGACAATCTCATCCAGGAGGCCATCCACACCAAGTTCGCCCACTGCACCGTCCTGACCATTGCCCACCGCCTGCACACGGTGATGGACAACGATCGCGTGATGGTGGTGGACATGGGCCGGGTGGTGGAGCTGGGGCATCCCCACGAGCTGCTGCACAACAGGCACGGCTACCTGCACCGCTTCGTGGAGAAGACGGGCGTGGGCACGGCCCAGCACCTGCGGCACCTGGCCGAGCAGAGCTACCGGAAGCGGGTGCTGGGCAAGAGGACGGAGGAGAGGAGCTCCCTGCTGGAGGTGGGCTACAAGGGGACGACGCTGTGAAAGACTGTGGAGGGAGGGGTGATAATCTATGATTAATAAAAGAGAGCCCCGGGGGCTGGTTTGTTCTGTAAGGTATGGTAATTATAGACTTTATTATAGTGAACTGATCTTTAAATATAGTTATATATATGTATATATATTTAATATGTACTTTATAATATATACTTCTTCTTCTTTTCGTCTTCTCGAATGAAGGTTTCGGTTGGAAAAAGCATTATCCTTGCAGCAGGTTTTCATTATCGTTTTCATTTTCATTTTCATTTTGTTTTATATCCTCTAAGGTCAGCTACTCGTACTGTCTGGCTTTGATTCGCTCTCTCTACTCACTACGAGATCCTGGCTAGTAGTTGTCCTTTGGTTTCAAGTCACATGAGAAGTATCGAAATGTTCGTTCTGTTCCGTCTACAAGTTGCTCCACTGCCCTAGGCTTAAAGGTTTAGATTAACTTAGGTGTGCGGAGTATATATGGCATCTGGATTCTAGATGTATATAGGGTTAGCGTTCGCATATAAAATTTTCCCTTCTGGTAGAGTGTAAATGAAGTTATCGCATTCTGGTTTTGCTTAATACAATTTCCCTTCTCTTCGTATAATATAGTATGTAGGTTGTTCTTGTTGTTTGTCGTGTATATAATGTAAATAGATTTAAAGTAAATAAAGCATATTCATGTATGTATATATAATTGGTTTTAAAACATTCTCTCCGTCCTCCGCTTGTTCGATTTAGCTTATTTAAAATTCGCTTAAAGTCTGCCTTCAACATTATTTATTAATTTACCTTTGATGTAAATAGAAAAATCAGTGATTCTCGTTCGTTTAACTCTTCGTCTTGTGCTTAAATGTAGAGTGTTAAAAAACAAAGTTAAACCGTGGAATTCTTCCCCAAATTCCAAAGTCCAAATTGTTTTTTGTCTGCTTTTTATATACTTTGAATGTAAATAAGTAACTAGATTTGGTTTGTCCTAGAAATAAGATTGTTTGTTTGCTCATTTTTTGTTTTTCGTTTTTGTTAAGAAAAATTCGATGCTTTAATAAAATGTCTAATATTTTTTTTTTTGGATTTTTAATTACTTTTTTGTCTAACTGTAATTGTTTTTAGCTAGAAGTTCTCCAAGCAACTCTACGTTTGTATTCATTTTGGTATTTTCTCACAGTTAAGCTTCTTTGATTGAGCACAAAAGCAAAAATGAGAATCGTTTCGGTTTCTGTATGCGGTTTCCTTGGGGCTTCCCTCCAACTGAACCTTACCTCCTATATACCCTCAAAGTTCTATATATTCCTATGGCTACAAAATGGGAGAGAGTGCCGAACCTGGCATTGGACAGACCCAAGAATCTTCCCCTATTCTCGACCAGCCCAATGGCAAGTCCGGGCAAAGGTTGCCTCCTCGTTTCTCGAGTGCTTTTGTGAGGGTTTTTGATTTTGGAAACTGAGGAAAACATAGTGGATAGTGGCATCCCTATATGGCATTCAATTGGAAGTCAATTTAGATTTCAAGCCGTCTTGTATAGTCGTTATGTTCCCTAAAGCTGGTTTACAAATACAGCTGGAAATATAGAGTAGTTGTGGAACCAAAAACAAGGATAATGTGAATGTGCGTGCTTCGCAATGAAACGCATATTTTGATTATAAAATATGGTCCCGAGGTTGTTAAATATTTCGTCCTTCTCCCACCGACTTCTAATTCGCTTTCTATTTTCGGTTCTTTTTTTGTTTTCTTTTTGTGTGTTTTCTTTTGGGCTTAATAACATCCATATTTTGGGAGCTAGAGCGGCGATTTGGAGAGCTAGAGCTTTGTCACTATAAAGTACTATATAGATAAGGCGTTGTGTGTCAGCTGTCCGGCCCCTACGGGCTCTAGGGGAACACTACAAGTGAGATCTGCTCTCTAGGCTGCCTCTACGCGGTGTGTTTTTTTTGTTTTTCTTGTTTTCTTGTTTCTTGTTAATCCTTAAAGCCGTTAACCCAAAGCTTAGTTTAATATATAATATATAAACTGCATTACAATATTATTCTCTATGTTAAATTAATAAAGTTTGCGTTTGCTTCGCTTGGTTTGTTATTTTTTTGGTTGAAAAAAATAGAGTACTATGAATTTGTTATGCAAGTTGTTTTTCTTTCTTTCTTTCAATTATTTGTTGTTACGGTGTTAGTAATTCATTTAGCGCTTAGTTGTGGTTGTTGGTGTGTATGGTATAATTATGCAATTATTTAATAATAATTGTTTGCCCTTAAAAAAGTGTGTGTTCCGAAAAAGAGGCTCCAACGAATGGCATCGTCTGTGAGTCGTGAGTACATTCTGTGTTCGTTATGTTGTTATCATCGCGTGCGCATTATCGTGACCTAAAAGTGTTTCCGTGTCCAGAGAGTTAGCCAGTTAGTCGTGTCTCGCCTCATCCTCGCATCCTTGGTAGCAGTCCGCATCCTACTTGTGTCCCGGCTCAATGATCTCCACGGTGACGCTCTCGGCCACCGGATTGGTGGTGATGTTGGTGGTCAGCGCCTGCTGCTCCTGCGGCGACTCCAGCTGCTGATTGTGGTGGTGGTGCTGCTGGTGGTGGCCATGTGGGTGGTGCTGACGATGGGCCGAGCCATGGCGCTCATGGTGGCCGGCGGCCACCTTGCCGGGGGCCACCGAGTTGCTGCGATTGGAGCGCACCGAGGTGGCGGAGGCGTTGCTGGCGCTGCCGTGCGATTCGGAATGTGAGCCTGAGAAGGGGGAACCGGAAACGGAAACGGAAACGGAGGGAGCATTAGTATCCACGGGATCACTGGCAGCTGCAGCTACACTCTACGGATAACCGGCTGACAGGGAAGTTATCGTTGGGCATCGCAACAGGACAACAGCAATGTGGTCTCAACGGGGCACTCGCCCTTCTACTTGGTACTGATAACTAACGAAGCCGGAGTTAAGTAAGGAAACTATATGTAGCCGTGCTAGAAAGGAAGGAAACCAAAGGCGATAACTCAACTAAAGAGGGGATGCTGCAATGGATCAAAACAGGTAAAGAGAGAGAGAGCGAGGTTTCGATGACGGTTTCTTCTTGGCAGAGTAAGAGTTAGAGTTAGAGTTAGAGTTGGAGTATCTACGATCGTTTATTCTTGTATCTGTATCTGGTTTCTTGTGTTTCTGTTGGGTGTTTCTCTAGGAGGAGTCTCTAGTTAGCGGTGGCAGGAGCAGTGGAGGTTGGAGTATTGAGTAGTACATACAGGTTCAACCGCAACTCTCGACTACAGCTTACATTCTAGGGTAACAACACTGCGAGCCAAGAACAAGAACAACAACGAGTACAACGAACGACTACGAGTGGTACACTGGGGGAAAAGGGTGGCCTAGAATCAATTACTAACTATTGAGATCTTATAAGTTCACCAGGGTATAAGAGGGTTTGAGAGAGAGATCTAAGATAATCATTCTAATAATCCTCCATCTAAGAAATTTTGGGTTAGAACCAGTTGGGAATCATAAAGTAGAAACTGTTTTACAAAAGGCAATAAAATATTAAATTCGTAGTTGAGAAATATAAATATCAAGCAAACAATTTTTATAAAGAGTAAGTAAATGTTTACAAAGATATTTCCCAAAATTAACAAACCTTTTAAGGAGTTCTTGGCTAGAACTAGTTGGGAATTCTAAGGAAAAACTGACTGAAGATGAAAGATTCTTAAGTAAATAACTTGTAAAAAGAAACAAGACTCTTCTCTACTTAGTTTGAATATTATTATAGATAAAAAGCAACTAGATCTTTAAGGATAACCCTTTAATAACTGATTTGAGAAGCCTAATTTTTCCCCAGTGTACCCAAACGAATTACGAATTACGGGTACGATTACAACGTTTTTTTTGGTTTTTTTTTGGACACAACAACGTTCGCTAGACGAGGACATCAACGTTTACGAGCACACTACGCAGACTGGTGGGTTCTTAGTGGGTTTCTGCTATTTATTGTGGGTTCATATGCTGCTCGCAGGTCTGCCTACCTCTTGGAGCCCGATATGGAAGCGTTTTCTTTGCGTGTCTTTGGTGTGATACGTTTACGGACAGATACACACGATCTATGATATATTTCGATATTTGCGATATGTGCGGCGTTCCCTAGAACTTGTTCGTTCTGCCGCCTGTCCCCGCCAGGGACACCTCGTAGGTGGTGCTGCTGGTGCTGGGCAGGGGCGTTGGCGTGGGCGTGGGCGTGGGCGAAGGCGTGGCCGAGGTGGCAGCATACGTTGTGGCGGTCGTGACTGTATGGGCCGCGACTGTGACAGTGCTGGGCGTCGTCGTCGTCGTTGTTGTTGGCACATAGGGCAAAAAGTGGCTGTGGACCAGGTTGTGCTGGCTGGCGGCGCTCTGATGAGGATGCGGATGTGAGTGCGGATGCGGGTGCTCCAGCAGGCGGGAGCAGGTGGAGACGTCGCTGACCCGCGAGTCACTGGAGCGCGTGTTGCTCTTCGAGCGGATCATGCGTCCTTTTGGGGGTTCGAATCCGTGTGGTTGGGTTTTCCGTTTCCCGTTTTCCGTTTTCCGATTTCCATGGGGTTTATTTGTGTTTCGTTCCGAGTTTGTTCGTGTTTGGGTTCGTTTGTGTGTTTATATATTTTTTGTTGTTGTGGGCGACGGGGAATATGAGCGGTTGGAATACGTTTAATATTTTCGCTTTCAGCACGCGACACTGAGGGTTCTGCGGGGGCCAGAAACTCAAATAACAAAATAAATAACCCGAGAACAGAACAAAAAATTGAAGGTAATTCCAAACAACTGTCCGCTGGGCTTAGCACAACAACAATTATCGCCGTAATGGCGTTGAGTAAAACGCTTCTTAAACTGTCAGTCAAATTGATTGAGCCCCCAGCCAAAAAAAAAGAAGTGGAAAAAAGGCATAACGCTGGCTAATATGACCACTATGCTGCCCAGTGCATTAGCTGCGAGCTGGCACAATAATAAATTAAAGGGTATTCCAGGGCAATAAATCATGGGTCTCTACTATAAGAGTTTGGAATCATTTTATGCCTTTTAACTCTGAGGGAATTTATTGATAATACTGAGCAATTATTTATTTTTAAGTTGCTTAAAGGCTGGGTTTTTCAATTTTAGTCAGACGAGACGTCGACTTATCCACGTTAGATAACTTACTTGTTTTGATTTTATT
>JAEIIM010062653.1:0-16095 GCA_018874515.1 Drosophila greeni | reverse complement strand
TATTTTTATTTCCTGTTTCAAATAGATATATTATATATGTTTTATGGCCCCTGGCAGCTTGAAAACTTTCCTATGCTCCAAGTTCATTCTCCTGCCCATTCCAACCGCTTTCACTTAATGTTCCAGCTGCGTTCCTTCGTTTGTTTTCCTTGCGTTAAGTTTTGTTATATTTCCATTTATTTGGCTGCCTTTTGTTACACTTTAGTTATTTATTCCGCATTTATTGTGGGCTTCATACACACACACACTTTTCCGTCGTTAGTGCAGTCGCGACTGTTGTCTTTATGACGACTACGACGATGACGACGATAATAATGATGGCGACCGTGATGATGATGATGATTATTATTGCCATAGCCTGTTTCTGCCTCAGTTTCAGTTTCAGCTCGAGTTTGAGTTTGAGTTTCTGCTGCTGCTGCTGCTGCTGCTGCCTCGGTGTGTTTTCATTGTAGGAAAGACACAAGAAAATTATAGGTATCTGCCCTTATGGCGCAGCGCAGCGGAGCGAAACAATAAAATATAAAATAAAATATGTACGAGTCTGTTTACGCAATTACAAGCGGACAAACACGGCTACGGCGTGTATCTGCGAGAGTCGTCTTGGGCCAGAGATACAATATTTATAACCAGGAGATACGACAGATACGAGCGGCTACAGATACAGATACAGCTACAGAAACGTGCATCTTGCAGATACTGTGCTGCCGCAGCCTGTAACAATTAGGGGCACTCACTCTCGAAAGGGAGCACCCAGATAGCGGCGGCTTAAACGAAAACCGAAATTAAAGAAAATTATCTTGTACATCTGGTAGTTTCACCACCACCGCAAATGGCATTATAATGTGTTATAATTTGACAGTACTTACACCGAAAGCAAAAACTGTCGCCCAGCCATAATAACCATCAATAAGTGTGCCCCAAGTAATTGCAATCTTGGGAAATCGTTGGAAAATTCAATAAATAAGTGCTTGGGAAAGCGATAAATATTGTACAATTTGTGTGACTATTAAGTTTAATACTTTTAAAAATGTTACGAACGAAAATATAAACTGAAAAATAAGTATTTTGTATTTTGAAGGAAACCAAACTTTGCTATAATTTAAGGAATTACTTTTACCCATTAGAAAAATTTTATCTTTGTGTATAATCATTCCAATTTTCACCTACTTTCCATAAAAAAATGCTAGTGGCTCGTCAAACCCTCATCACTTTTTTTGTGGCCAGGATAATGACAAGCACGTATTGCGGCAGGGAATGCGTAAAAAAGGAAAGCCAACGTAAAACGCCTCTAATTTGGCAATCAGCTAAAAAAAACTCTTTCCTCTTCTGGTTCCACTTGGCACTTAATTGTGCCGCTTTGCCAACACCCACCACTAGCCGTATTTCCGCCCATTTGCCACCCATTTATCCGCCCACTTGAGGCCTGAGTGCAACTGCAGTTTCTTCTTTATGCGAATGCAATTTGCTGGAAAGGTTCGATTGCACTGCATGTGGTTTTCCTTTCTGCCACTCGCTTGAGTCCTTTTGTGCATCCTTTGGATTGCGGATAATTCGGCGTGAAATTAGCCAGGAAAGCGAGCGAAATCGAGTGCGGACTGTAGAGAGATCCGACTGCAACTTCAATCCCTGCCAAGTCCATCTCCGGATCGTCTAATGGCTCTGCCTGTTTGTTTATCTCGACGGGCTGAGTCGCGTCTGTAAACAGAGTATTGGGAATGGGAATGGGAATGGTATTGGGAATGGGCCTTTGAAGTTGCCTTTTCCTGCATTTGATTTGTTATTTTATTACTCTACGAATTTTAACACATCTGCTGGAAATGCATCTGTGAATTATTAAATGTATCTTGTATCTTGTGTGCTGCTGCTGCTGCTTGCAGCGACGAACACATGTAAACGGAATGTTCGTTCCTCTCTCTTTATTTTTCTTATTTTTTTCTCTGTTCATCTCCTCCTGCCCCTGCTCGCGCGCACATCAATATTTATTACTTTGTGTACATTTGCCGTAGAACAAATTCCTTTTTTTTTCATTTATTTATTCTCCCTCTGCACTGCATTTCTTAATTTAGCCATTCCTCTTCATCTGCTTCGTTTGTGTTTTATTCCCTTCCTCTGTTTTCCTTTCCTTTCCATGCCCTTCCTTTCCCTGCTGCAATTGTTCTTTTCGTTGCACCCCCGCTTGGCCGGCAAAGAAGTGAACAAAGGAGAGTCGGTGTGGCAGGGTGTGAGGATCTTCCCAAATCGAATCATATGGAATACACGGGGATTAACTTTGGGTGCTAGAAGTTATCTTTCAGAAAATTATTATACTGAACATAATTTTTATATATTTTATTAAATATTCTGGACTCGAAATAAAGTAATGTAAAAAACTGAAGATCTTCTCAAGGGTTTAAAAAAATAAAATAAATTCTATTAAAAAGTTTTAAGTACATAAAATATATTAGCTTAGCTTAACCTCTATCTTGACCCTCTTGGTATTTCCCCAGATTTCATATATACATTTTTCCCATTTCCCCCAGTGTATACCCTCCTCTCTTCACCTCTCAGCTGTGGCGTGTAATTATTACGATTGGATATATAATTTGTAAGGCGAAACATATGTTTCCATTTTAGTTTTTAATGTTACTTTTGAGTTGCTTCTGCTGCTGGCTCTGCTGTTATTTATGCATTTTATTAGTTGTGCCTGTGTGTTTTTTTTTTTGGGTCTTGGAGTGGGGCGTTATGTTTTTTCTTGGTTTTTGTTATGTTTTTAATGCTCCCCGCTTAGCCCGGAGTCAGTGGAAATTGTTTGGAAAGTCATTGAAAGTTGATTTTTAATAGCTGAGCTGCGTTGGGCAGATGTTTTCCATTTTATCTCCCTGCCCGGGCCCTTTTTGGCATCTGGAAATGGCCAAGTAGGTCTCTCCAGATAGCGGAGGCAGCGTATCCGTGAGATACACACACACTGCACACTGCAGTCGCCGCCGGCTCACCTGTGCACAAAAAAATGCAAATGCATGTGCAAGTATGCTCGACGCCGTCTTTCCAGGTAAACATCAACTCAGAAACTATCGTATTTACAATATTTGCCCCACGAATACATTTTCCATTCAATATTTACTTAACGGCGAACAGAAATGTCAACAGAAGATGTGCTTAAACAAAAGATAGACGCTAAGTTCGTGGTCGGCCTGCAGCGGACCACGCCCTGTATCTGATGGATGCGAGTATCTGCGGTCGGTCGTCCAATTGACACCGTTACTCCTCGACGGCGCAGATTCTGCGGTGCATTCGGTTCTGTTGCCGCTGAGATGTTGCCGGTGTGCCATTGACAGGCCGCAAGCCACAGTTGCGCCCAGCGTCTCAGCCAGTTGTCAGCGGGGCCACGCACTTTTTGGTGTCACTGTACAGTCTATTTGTCTGCCAGAAACAGCAGCAGGCCGCACAGTTGCGGTGGAGTTGGTAGCACCTTCAGCTTTAATAAGCTGCTTAAGTTATGGTTGAGACATTGTCCTGAAGTTAGCCAAAGAACTTTCCTCTTTTTAAGTTTGCCTTAGTACCTATTCTGTTGACCCCAATTGTCAAACAGCTTCAGATACATTTGCAGTAGCTGCAACAGGGGCCGTCGCATTAATTCTTAAGCAATATTTATAGTTGTATTTTGTCAAATATTTGCACAGTTTGTTTTCTGCGCTGTCAAAGACATTTATCAAGACACTCGGGCCTCAGTCTGCAGGAGCTACTGCTGCAACTGCCTCTGCAACTGCAACTGCCACTGCTGCATTTGCATTTTGCATCCACACTCGCCCTGGCATCCGTATCTGTATCTGCAAGTTGCTGCTAATTGCAGGCTGAAACATTTGTCATGCCTCTATTTCGCTGTTCTCATCGCTGGCGTTCATTCATTATATTGTCGCCTCGAGTTGTCTCTGCATCTGTGTGAGGTCAAATTTACTTTATTAATTACAACCGCAGCAACGGCAAGCGGCAAGCGGCAAGCGGCAGCGACCGGCAGCAATAAATTCAAATGAGTCGCAAATGTGTGCCGCTCATTTCGGAACACACGACAAAAATTGGAAACTAAATGCTGGCTAATTTTTTAAATTGCCGCGCTTGGGGAGCGAGAAATGGGAACTCGATTTCGAGCCCAGCCCTAGCTCGACATTATTCCGTATTTATATTTATTTATTTGGCCAAAAAACAGTTTGTCTTGTGAGCGCATTTCCAGGAATATATGCGTATGTTTAGCTTTCCCGCTCGCCATAATTAATTAAATATTTTTATACCCATTAATGTGTGTTGTGTGTGTGTTTGCCTATTTTATAATGGGCTGAGCAAAACTAAATAAATTTCGCGCCGCGCTATAATTAAATTTATGTGAGCTGAGTCACCTTCGTGTGCGATGAATGGACGACGACGCCAACTTGGTCAATGGTCGGTCTGTGGGCCATGTCCCAAGTCGGAGCGGGCTCTTTGTGTCATCTACTGCTCTTTAGTTATTTAGTTGTATGTATATTAATTTATTATTGAAAATGTTGCACAATGCCAATGCTGTGCGGCCACAAAACGCTGCGTCAGCGGGCCGCAATTTAGACGTTCCCACAGAATATCCGAGTATCTTTCCCTCTCGATGCATTTGCCGTGAGTGATTAATTGCCGCTGCCTATTATTATTATTCATTTTCAGTACTTTTGTGCTCTAAAATCTCGACTATTTTCTGACATTTACTTGGGGAACGCCGAGAATTTGTGTAATTATTTTCCCGTCCCTCTGTGTCTTGCTCTCCCCTCAGCTTCGTCTCGTTTAATTTAATTTTATTTTATTTTATACATTTTCTGGCTGCCGAACAGGTCTTTGAACTGTTTTCGCATGTGCGCCAGATACAAGATACAAGATACACCCGCCTTTTGTTTTGTTTGGCTTTGTTTGCTCGGAGGGACCACCTTATGCAAACGAGCATAATTATTCGAAATTAAATTCTAAATTTATAGTTTGCATTAAGAATGACTAACAGAGACATGGCGGAGCCGCTGGTGGGTGTGACTTTTCTTTATGTTTTTCTCTTTATTTTTGTATTTTTTCATTGCTGTAAATGTCTGGCCAGATGCTGCGACGGCTGATTCATGTCATCGGCTTATAATGAAATTGGTTTATTAGCGATAATTCTGGCCATTTACCAGGGAGTGGTATCCAGCTGACTCAAAGCCCTGAAATATGTTATAATAAATCTGTCAGATAAAGTGCGAATGGAAATGAGTTTGCATTGCATTTGGGGTTACAGCGATTGGAAACCGTTGGAATTTAACAATATGACATTATGATGATGTATCAGGATTAGCTTTTTATATAACTTGTCTTTTAATATATTTTTAAATACCTGAATTCTGTTCTAATTAGTTTATACATTTTTTGGAGTATCTTTAAGTATTTTAAAATAAATTTTAAATATTTTCATCAGTATAACAGCGAATTTTAAGCGCTATGATATTGTATTCTCTATTTTTTTGGCATCTCTTAGATCATTTTAGTAACATTTCTAATACCTTTATTCTGGCTTACAGCAATTGAAAATCATGAACTTGTAAGAATTCAATAATATGCAATTTTAGTTACGTATCTAGGTTATATTCCATATTCAGTGGCACATTTCCCCGCTTTTTAATATACATTTTAATGCCTTTCAATACGTCTACTTCCGATATGCATTCCCCGAGCTAACTTGTGATTATTGTTCCTCGAAAGGCTTCTAATTAGGCACCTGGCTACCGTCTTGCATGTAATTAGACGTAAATTGTAATTGATACGCTGCTGAATTATAAAAAAGTTCAATTGAATCCAACAATTAAGTGCGGCAGCTATAGCTACAGCAAACTAATAAATACATATATCATACAGTCCGCACTCGGCAGGCGCTCATGTCAATCGAAAACCAACGCCTGCCATGGTCATTAAAGGCAGCTGCCACTCCCCCTCGCAGCGCGGGACGCCCCCTTAAAAATATAATAATAAAAAAAAAAAAAATACAATATACTTAATCGCATATGCATAAAGCGAAGACAAAGGAACGACAGTCCTCGCTGTAATTACACAGAAATTTAAATAATAATAAAAAGTGGGAAAACTTTTACGTTGATGACTCCCGCGCTGTGCCAGCCCGGCAATTAAAATATAAAATATAAAGTGTATAAAAAAAGAAGAAAAAACGAAGCGAACGCCTGTAGTTGGATACAATAAAATATGATCGTGTAATTTTTTATAGTTTTTAATTAATGGCTTTTCTTAGAGAGCCACCGCCTCCTCCACCTCCCATTGCATGTATTTTCCACTTCCACCTAAAAGTATTTTCGTCGGTCAGCTGAGCCACATTCGTAATTATATAGTTTTATTGTAAGCCACTATATGTGGAGGTATTTTTCACCTTTGTCACGGTGACGAAGTGCTTTTTACTACACCCATTTCCCGGCATTTCTCTGTGTGCAACGGAAATGAATGAAAAGCCATATTGCTGCTACCAACTTGTATTTTCCTAAGCGATTTGTACGTATTATATATCCCCTTCAACCGATCTCCCGAATATACAAAAATTTCAAATCGAAATTCCGATTTATCGAGGCATTCGAACGTTGCCTCTGAGCTTATTTATAGCCACCGAAAGTGGCGTTATTAATAATATTTATTTAAATGGTTACTTTATTAATCAAAGCTCTGTTACACGTGCGTTCTGATTTTGTATCTTCTTTTGTGCGAATCCGCTGTTGTTGCTGTTGTTCCCCGTATCTTTTTTAGCAGCTCGTTTTTTTGGTCGTGTCGCTTTGTGTGTTTATTTGCATTAATTATTAATTTGCTCGTTTGGCAGTTTGCGCATGCGCAAATGTTATAAAAAAAAAAAACAAAAAAAAAAAATAAAAGTCACACAAACACACGGGAAAGAAACAAAATAAAAAAAGAATCGACAAACGGCGACGAAATGTTTGAATTTAATTTTAATACATTTCGCCTGTGGCCAGCGATCTTGAAAAAGAATTTTTACATCTATTAGCCTTCTTTTAGATTCTTCAAACAGAGTTATTCCGGCGCGTGGCGGCTGTCGGGTTAAAAATCAAATATAGAGCTTAAAAATAGCGTTTATCTGACAGATTCGCTCTGGGACGTATCTAATGCTTAAAGCCTGAAATATGGATGTTTTTTGGAGCTAATTATACAACTCTTTGGGGGGCGCTCGACCTAATGAGCTCCACGAAGACACGAAGCATCCCAAGGCGGTCATTTAAAAAGCCAAATGAAAGCATTTCAATTGTCTGAATGAATAAAAAAAAGAAACACAGTTCCCCTCAAAAAATATATATGTATAAACTATTGTTTGAGCCGTGAACCGGCTTAACCCCTTCGTGCCCCACTCAGTTTTTGGGGGACGCATGACGCGACAATAAACGCAGCGAATGCAGACCCGGCCGATGTGTGCGCTATAATTCATCATAATGCTGCTCGTCGTAATAAAATAATAAAAGTGTATACAAAAGTGTTTTGTACGCGCGAGAGAGGGATATCAAAGAACATCCCCGAAACCATCATAATAAAATCCATCTTGGCCAGCTGGCTACATCGTAAACTCGGTGGATACACCAGCCCCGCGGATGGCGCATTTATTAATCAAAACTATCTTGTTTGTTATTGCCATTGAGCGCGGCATATTTCTCGTCAATTTTTACTAATAAAATTTAATTTATTTAAATTCCAAGCGGGGACATAAAAATCAAATCACAAACATTGTCAAATTTAGCCAGCAAATATAAATAAGAAAACATTCGAATATCTCTCTCGATATATAAATGAAAAGAAAAACACACAAATGCTAAATAATTTATGCTCAATGGCCGAAAAAGACACAATAAAATGGCAGCAGCAGCAACAAAAGTATCTTGTGAAACAAACGATAAACACAACAAAGCCCAAACTTCGACTACGATTTACCCAGTAATCCATTAGAATCGTAGCCAAATCCACCTGACTTGAGAGCTATTTTCGGCCAGCCTAATATGCCCGAATTCCCGGGGCTTTGTACGAAAAGCAAATTACACAAATTTAAAAATAATAAAACTAAAACGTGTCTGCATAAATTAATTAATAAGTCAATTCCGAATGTGAGTGTGGAAGGCAGACGGAGATGAAGACGAAGACAAAGCACGATAAATTTAAATATATTACTGGAAGCTGCGAACTGCAGATAAGTCGAGAGTTTCCATTCGTTTATATTTTATTCGAGCGTGTTTTTTCGGGGCTCTGGTGCCTCTAGGAAGTGTAATTGCATCCGCCCCCGGCCACCGACTAGGGGTTAAGCCGGAGCTCTGAAGTTTATAAGCAACTTTTTATGCATTATTCTTTTTATCGCTTTTACAGCTTTTACTTAACTGCCGGCCGCCTTTGACGCGTTCATTGTCTGTCTGTCATTTGCGTGTCATAAAAGAATACAACTTTATAAGGAAAATAAACGTAAAACATCTTAGCAAGTGGGAATAAGGAGAGCCAGGCTACGACGAGTTTTCAGCACCGAAGGAAAGAAACATCAAGATCTTGGCTGGGGTTTGTGAAATTAATTTTCAATCATCAAACGGAAGGCCAAAAATAAACATATTTATTAGACATCAACTATATATATTTCTATATATTTATATCAAATTTTCCTGCCACGTTGTGTTGTTGTTTAGAAACGCTTTGGGATCAATCTAAATTTTTATATGAGAAAATCTCTTAGTGGACTTGCGGCAGCATCCGAAATTTCCGCTCGGCGGGTGGCGACTCATTAAAAGTAAATAAAAAAATCAGATACTAGAAACAATCGAGGAGCGCTTCTTTTTTTTCGGACGTTTGTTGAAAAAACGATGTTAAATAAATAAATATATATAAATACACAGATCAAAAAAACACAAATAAAATGGATATTCGTAGAGCAAACAGCGAAGGCGCGACTGCTAAAATGCCCGACCACGCACCCGGACAATGGGGGCCGTGTAAATTTCTAAAGCCAACTATATGGCCACAACTGCCACGCCCCTGTGAAATGCGCCCCTGGAACTAATGGACGCCCCTCGATTTATTTAGTAGCAGCCACAGTAGAGTCGAAAGTCTTCGCGTTCGGTTTCGCGTCCAGTTTGATTTATTTCTGTGAGCGAGGCCAAAAATAAATACCGCAAATAAATAAAAATCTAGTTTGGCATTTATTTATTTTATTAATTTGTGCTGCGCGTGTTGCCTGTGCTGCTGCTGTTGCTGCTGCTGCTGCTGCCATTGAAAATGATTCACTTATTAAAATACTGGGGCGTTTTAATATTTATTTCGAGCGTTTATGTAACGCGCGTTTTATTATTCCATTTCTCAGTTGCCGCTGCCTCTGGCCTGGCGAGCAAATTCATTTCACAACAATGTGTAGCTGCCTTTTTGTTTATAATTAAACGCAGAAAGCGTATTTCTTAATTATTTATTTTATTGTTGTTTATTTTTAAATGGGCTACAGACAATTTCCTGCACTTCAAGCGAAACAAATAAAAGTGACGCAGCTTTTTGCGATCTCCACTACTTTGGCTTCCTCTCTGAAAAGCAATTGAAAAACAAATCTGAGAGCATTATTAAAGCCAATTATATGAGCCATATATATTTCCTTAAGAGCCGATTACCGAACATCTTTTGGAGGCAAAGAATGCCACCTCGAAATGCTTGTGGCACTCGACAGCACAAAGGATAGCCGCTCGGCTTGACTTAAGCAGGATATGCCGCTGCTAGGACACTCTGTGTGCTAAGCCGGAGTCAAAGCCTCTGTCAGAGAATCCTGGGCTCCATTCGACCAGATCCGCTAATTGCCAGAGGTCCTAATGCAAATTTAATCCGTGTGTGTTGCGAATTATTTTCGCCGTCCGCAGACTGCAAATCAATTGCAACTACAATCTCAGCTGGGCCTTGTTTGTATCTGTATCTGTGGCGGTGCCTGTAGCTGTATCTGTGTATCCGTGTGTGGTTGTGTATTTACATATGTAATGGTTTTGTGTGTGCCCACACACCCACATAGATCCCTCTACACGCACACCCATACAATCGTTGGCCTATAATAATTATCTTGAGCAGACAGCGCTCGACTAAATCAATATTATGGCCGACTAATAAAGGTGTTACACACATACTCGCCGCTGCAGATACGGAATTGAATATGGCAACAATCGCTGCAGTTGCAGATACAATTTCAGGCAGGAAAACAGATACAAAGGCATTTGGACAGTGGACAGACAGGACGCCGGAAAAGGGCATTAGAAATAAGTTGGAATAATATAAATTAATGTCTAGACGCACTCTACAATAAATTATTTAATTTATTGCATATTTTATAATAGAAATTAAAACGAAATAGAATTTTTTAAAGTGAGTTTCCTTACCAAGTTGTCATAGAAAATATATTATATAAATAATACATACATTTCCCTAAAATCAAGCCAAGCTGCCACTGTACTTTATTGAGGACCCCATCTGATCCCCACCCTTATCCCTGATTTGTATTAATTACACGTACCTCCTCACCCGAGGAATCGAGAGTGTAGTAGGCCCCTTTTAGTGGAATGCAGGAAAAAAAAAGAAAACAATCAAATATGCATTTTAAAAGTTGCCCGACTTTGGCCGCTCTCAGTTCAGTTTCAGTCGAGTTGCTGGCGAGTTCAGTTTCGTTTTTGGACCGATCCATGGACTCCCCCATGGCCTGCAACTCAAACAGCAGCCAAAGCCCAGACCAAACCATATTTGTCTAACCTGGGCCCACACACACACACCAACACACACCCACCCACAGCCTCACATGTGTCAGGGGGGGCTTTTTGGGTGGTTGACGGGCCTCTATTTACCCAGGACAACCCCTCCCCTCCCCGGACCAGAGTGCATGCTGCGCTCTGTTTTAGACAGTGGGCGGCAGGCCGCTGCTCCTCTCTATGCTATTCAAAAAATTTAATGGCATTTTAAATAAGAAATTACACAGGCCGTGCATATTTCATAAGACTTCGTATATGGCGCCGGCGATGTTCGACGCGGCTCAGAGTTCGACTGAGAAGCGCTCTCGGCCAGAGTGAGGGCAACACACGGGGAAACGGAGAAATGGAGAAAGGGAGAAACGGAGAAAGGTGTGTAGCGAGAGCGAGAGACTCTCGGCTCGACTCCCCAAAGTATCAAATGGAAAAACTGTGGCCCAAAAGCAAAGAAAAGCGTGCCACGGCTGCAAAATAGTTGCAGTTTTTCGCCTCAAAGCAAAATGCGAATTAACAGCTGATGGACTTTCGGATGCCTCTTAAACTAGTTTCGGAATAAGCTAAATTTAAAGGGAGCTTGGAAGAATTTTTTCAGAATTTTTAAAAGACTCAGTTTGAGTTTTTAATCTTTTTTTTGGTTGGACAACAAGTGACACTTTCCAAGTTTTGGTTAACAAATTTCTAGGTAATCCTAAAACTTTATTTAAATAAATTAACAGGACTTAATAATACTTATTATATTAATAATATTTTTGTACTATTATTATACCATATACCATTGTCAGTTCAATATTTATATTTAAATTTAAACTTGTTATTCAAATTTATGTGTTCTTAAGATCTAGTAAATTATTTAGCATGAATTAAATTTTTTGTAAACCCCTAGTTCTATCAATATTTCCACCCCCTTCACTAGCCCATCATACCCCTCCATATATCGCAGAAATAATGGCGGAATGTTAGCTGTAATTCTAGCTTTATATGGCCGAATGGACGCGACAGCGGGCCGGTGGAGGCAAAAGTTGTGCTACCTTTTTGCATAGCTTTGGGCTCATTTAATATTTATGTCTCTCTAAATATTAAATATTATTTCAAGGCTTTGCAGTGCGTTGCAGTTGACGGCGGCGCCCCCCTCGCGCCCCGTGTTTGTTGCAGTTGCAGTTGCAACTGGCGCCTGTCCTTTGAGCGATTCGATTGGCGGAGGCGAAGAAGCAGCAGAAAGCGTAGCATACATTCGAGCGCTTGACCGGAGTCGGATTTTCGCTTCCTGGCTATCCTTTCTTTTATTTAAACTTGCGAGATTTGCGCGCACATGAATAATTAGCAAGCTGCCGCTCTTTCTTTTTCTCGGTCCGGTTCTAGGTCCTCGGTCCTGGGTCCTCGCTCCTGATGATGGAGGCGTGTTTTTTCCGCTCTAGTCTGGCAGCTTATACAAGTTTAATATTTAATGACTGTGTGCAGCCGTTTTAACACTTTGTAGACTTTCTCCTCCTCAGCCACGACCGCTGCCTCCGCCATTTTCTCGCAGTGAAAGCGCGCTTTCAATCGGCTCAAAGGACACGCAAGGCTCTCCGCAGTCGTCCAGTCCCAAGTCATTACAATAACCAACAATGCGCAGGCTTCGGGGGGTTTTTTGGTTCGGGAGAAAACTCTAGAGTCGCCCTCCGTGAATGGCCGTATATCCTCATTATCCCCAATGCTAAAAACAATAAATTACTATTTGCAAGAGGTTAATTTTTACTATGTCAGTACAAGCCAGCAGAAATTACATGAGCAACGACTGCAGGCGGAGTTACAACTGCAACAAAAATAACAATAGTCGGACGAGAAGTAAATTCTGCAAGAGTCCCAGGGTCGAGCACAGTTGAAATGCCACAAATACGTGGGTTTACCAAGGCTTGGTCCTTGGGGATGGGCACGTGATTCGAATTCACTTAGGAGGTGAAGGGAAAATGGGGGTAGGGATATAGGAATATGATATATTATTTATTCAAATAGGAAAATAATATTAAGATATAATACAGAGCAACGTAGCAGAGAAAATCAGGATAAACAAGACATGGAATTATCTATGAAATGTAATATTCCCTTTAAGCATATAATATTGGTAGCTTAAATTATTATTTATATAGACTTTAAGCTGCTAAAAAATATCGAACACTATATTTAATTAATCGCCCCCCGTGTCACGCTGTCATCTCTGACCGCATTGCCCTTTCCCAATGTCCGAGTTGCGTCCAAATGCCGTCCTGAGTTCACAGGACAGCCGGGCAAGACAACCTTTATTTCTTTTTCGGGGAGGGGTCAACAATGAGGCAGGACTGCCCAGGGGCGTAGGGGAAGACACACTTCAGAGGGGTGCAGTAGAAGCGGGTGGTGCCGCCTCGGATCGCGGTATTTTTTTCGGAGGGTCTGGAAGAAGTCGGCGGCCCATTTGAATGTTTTATAGCAATTTCTGTTGTCGGCTGCGGTTGAAGTTGCTCCCGTTGTTGTTGTTATTGTTGTTCCTCTTAATGCTGTTGTTGGTTTTGTTAGTGGTATTGTTGCAGTTGTTGTTGTTGCTGTTGCTTTAGTTGTTGGTGTTGCCAGTTGTTGGCAGTTGCTGGTTAGCCGGCAACTTGACACACCTCAATGCACGTTGCACTCAACACTTGGCGTATAATTATTTATTACATTTAAATTATTGTTGCCATTGTTGGTAGGTGAGTTGCTATTGCCGTTGTTGTTGTGGCAAACAAAACTTTCAGTGTGAGTGTGTAGATAGGAAAAAAAAGAAAGAAAGAATAAAGAGAGTAGGAGGGGACTCTGGGGGGGTTGAAGCTCGCTTCATGCACTCGCACTTGGCTTTATGATTGCTACAATTATTGTTGCCGCTGCTGCTGCCGGTTGCTGTTGCCCCTGCAACTCCTTGGACAGCATTTCCACAAGTGCAATTGTTTATAGCCACTATTATTGTTGTTACTTAGCTCTCTTGCATTTCATTATATTCCGATACAAGTATATATATGCGAAGCAGTATACCAAGAAGTATCTACCATATATACAGTAGCTTTCCCTTCTGTTGGGCGCCACGGCGAAATGTGTTTTTCACATTATTCCCATGAATAATGCATTGGGCCAATATGCATATTTTATGTGAAATTCGTGCAATAAAATACTATTAAATATTTAGTTGCCGCCAACGTCGAGGTTTTTGTCTTGCGGCAAAATAAAAGGGAGTCCTGCTGCCCCAAGAGTTGGTAGGAAAAGCCGGCTGGGTAAAGGAGGTAGAGGTGGGCAAAAGGTGACATTAGAAATTCGGGGGCCCTGGGAATGGGATTTATAAAAATGCAAATCGATTCGCGGGATCCCCAATGAAAAGTGTCAGTTCTCTGGACTCGATAATTGTGGCCTCGCGGGGGACCGTCAGACAGACATTCTTAAATGAATTATTTCTGGCGTCTTATAAAATTAATGGATGTCCCAAGCACAACTATGAAACAAAGAGGTGCGGCTGCACGGGGAGAAATACCGGAGAAGTATAGGAAAATCAATGGAAATTAATTTGAAAATTTCTAAAATATATTTAATAAATAAATTATTCAAAATAAACTTCTTCAATATTATTTACTTAAAGAAATATACTTTAAATCTACTTTACAATATTTTATAAGTTCTTGGCTTAATTTTTCGCAATGCAAAAAATAACAGGAGCCACTTCCCAGGAAGACAACGTGGCCAAGGTTGTCGGTTGCTCAGGAGGTGGTGGTGGCCACCCAAGTGGGCGGCATGCGTGTGACTGGCTGAGTAATACAAATAAATGAATGAACCAGGAGGCAGAGAACAGCCAAAGAGAGATAGAGAGAGTGGTAGTGAGGCGGAAAAGCGGAAACTTGGCCAGCCGAGAGCTAGAGAGAGAAAACTAGTTGGCAGTAGTAATAGTGAAGGCTAAAAGGGAACAGGAGCCCAGGAAAAGCAAGAGCTTTCCTTCGCCAAAAACGCAGACCCAAACCCAGGCAACCTTCCGTGTAGTTGTGACGCACAAGGAGGGGGTGGGGGTAGCTTCGATGGGGCAATGGGGCAGTCAGGGGTTAAGGCGGCTGCCGGCACTCGGGGTGGGTTAAGTGGTGGGGGGGGTTTTGTGGTGAGCAAGTTGCAGACAAGAGAAATAACAAACTTGAGACGCCACCACGGTGGAACACGAATCGAAAATGAATAATAAATAAAGTGTTATATAATATAAGAAATATACACAGCAAAAACGCCAGGAAGAAAACTACATCCAAAGTTCCGAGGAGCTAAAGGAGATGGGGTCTAGGGGGGCCAAAGGATAAAGGATAACGGGGAAGGTGTAGTTTTAGTGCTTTTCCTAACGCGCGCAAGAGGTTGGGTTTCGGGTAGCACTGCCGCCGAGTTTATGTGCGCGCTTGAAAAATAAAATTAAAATTGCATTAGAATCCAAGGGGTATTACAGCCCAGCGGGGCGGGGCGGGGGTGCTGGAAAAACCCCCTCCCGAAGGGGGGTGGGGTGAAGTTAACCCGCGATGTAGTGAAAACTTGAAGGCTGTTGAAAGGCAAAGGGAGAGAGAGGGTGGGACCCAGCGTCTATGCATTTGGATTGATGGCAAATGCGAGTGTGTGGAGGGCGTGTTATAAATTTATATTTTATTGCCAACAGACACACACACACACACACAAAGTTATAGAAATTCCATATATAATATATATATATATCTTCTGGGAGTGGGGGTGCAAATAAAAAAGTATTGAAGGCTACACGAAAAATATTTTCCTTTCCGCGCACACGGGGGGAGGCAGGGAAAGCCCACGAAAATCAATAAATTTTTATAGAAATTTGTAGCAGCGGAAAAGTTAATTAAATAAATTATTATGTGAATGGGGCGTGCACACGATGAGTAATTGGCAAGAAGCAGAAGACGAAGAGGAAGAATCCAGAAGAAAGGCAGGGAGAGATGGAGAAGAAAAGGAGGAAGAGAAGGAGAAGGAGAGGGAGAAGCCAAAGCGGCGACGTCAGCAGCGAAGCGCCGCAAATTAAATTAAATGAGTTGAAAGAAAGTTGAATGCGCGCACACTTCAAATTTGTTTTTGTTGTCGAAGAGGTGGCGGCTCCGGGGGGCAGCGGGGCACAGGGTAGTTGTTGCTGCTGCTGCCAGCTAAGGGGAATTGAAAATTTAATTAATTAAACATTTTTGAGAGGGCAGAGAGAGAGCTCGTAATATTTTATTATATGAATTGTACTATGCGAGAGTTTTATAATCGCTGACTGGATGGATGAATGGCTGACAACGGGGGGTGCCTGGTGCCGGTTGATTAATATCCGACAAGTGTTAGAGACGGG
>JAEIIM010062652.1:0-28695 GCA_018874515.1 Drosophila greeni | reverse complement strand
TTATTGGTAATTTATATTGAAGGAAGCAAAAGGGCTTGCATCATCGGCATGGTAACACAGTCGGTTTTGGGCTATATTTTCACTTAATTTCCGTATACAAAAGTATCCTTTAAATCTGGGCTTTTCGTATGTCAATGATTAGTTTATGTTTATCCAGGGATGATCAAGGGTCGCAGCGATGGCAAATGAACATGCCAAACACTACGCCCAAACCGAAGATAAGTATATAAGCCATTATGATTACTAGAAAAACAATTCATTTTTAAATATCCAATACAATATTGAAAACAAAATCAACAGAAACTTACACGGACATTCTTGGCAATCAGAAAACCAACAATTCCTCCAACAACGAAGGTTATGAACCGCTGCATATTCGCCTGGGAAATTCCGAGCTTAAAGATTTTTTAACTACAAATTTGTACTAATGATCGAATTAAAGGCTTAGTAGAGAATGTTTAAAGGAATTTAGTAAAGACAAGTTTTGGTAAATTAAATTCAAGGCCTACTCTCTTGCCAAAATATTTTCAAGATCCATTTCTTTAGGTGAAGTCAACATTGCCGGCAACTCATCATTCCAATAATAACGCCCAGGGCAAAGGATATAACGTGGGTCATATTGTTGGTGGAACTTTGAATTTAGGATCTTGAATTTAAAATATTGAATCTCCCCCAAAAAAATTACTTCTCCAAAGTTGTTCGAGCTCAAATCAGCATTGCCGGCATTTCAACCTTCCAACGAAAAAGCCCACGATAAATAGAATAATGTGAGTCATACTATTTCTGGAGTCTTGATGTTGGGAGAATAGAAATAGTTTCGAACAAAAGCTGGTGAGATTCTGGATCAATTTTGTAATTTTATGTTTGCCAAGGTGACATTTATAGCCAAGCTAACCAAATTTTGTAGCATATTTTATGATAAATTCTTGAATGTAAATTATTTTCGGGTTTTAATATAAGAGAAAAATATTAATAAATGTACTGATAATTTAATACAGATTTGGATTTTTACATTTGTCTTCTTTAATTTTTAAAATGTAAGGAACTAGGGCTGGTCACCACCGGCAGCTTATCAGTCCCAGGGCAAAGGTCTCATTCATGGCTCATTTTTCTTCTTAGATCTTGATGTCACCTTTTAATTTTGCACAATTTAATGGTAATATAGAAAGCTGTTCACCTAGGTCTTTTTAGCAATTAGGTATCCCACCATACAGCCTCAAAGCAATGTAAGAACAAAGTCCGCATCCAAGGCGGGAGCGATGAATCCCACAAGGCAGCCAGCCAAAAATGGGACTACAACCTGAGAATCCATTCTTCGGCGGTATATATACATATATATATTCTAGGTGTTTCTGGCCAGCAAATATCCCACCAGACAGCCAACTAGAAATGTCAGCACCCAATCGGCATCCATTTTTTTTTTTTTGTTTACAATTTTTGTATACATTTGCAAAATGAAATTTAGGAAAGAGACAAGTAAGTCCGCGGCCTACTCAAAGCGTTGTGGACTTCTCTTACCTAACGAGCCAATTGGCCCTTTCCTACCAAATAACCAACAATACAGCCCACAATGAAGGTTAGCGCCGCGTTGTTATCCATAATTTGGTGACTATCAAAACAGAATTTACTAATGGCTGCCAAATGATGACACTGCTTGCCCGGAAATACTGATGGGGGGAGAGGTAAGTTATAGGAATCGGAGGAAGAAAAGATATCAGCGAAAGTTAATTCGCAATTTATCTATAATAAATAGTAAATTTAAGGGAAGATAATTAATTTAGTAACAGTAACATATAGGTTAATGCTACCTATAATGCTTTAAAGCTAAGCCATAAATCAATTATCATTCCTAATTATCTCTCCTATTTTTTCATGCAGTTTGTGGTTTTTTTTTACGAGTTATGGAGCCTAGAACTGTTACCTTGTGATATGGAAAAGATTAATAAAATACAAAACATATTAAGTACATTTTCCAAACTCTCTTCGATCAACATATACTTCAGTAACGTCCGAGATCAACGTCATTAGTTCCCCTATTCAGATCGCCTAGCTAGGGACAGTTCTCACTATTCAAAATTTTCCATTCGGCCAACACCATTTGTATTGTATTTTCGGAAAGTATTATTTTGGAAAAAAAAAATTGTCTCTGCCTTAAATCTGTTGTTGTTGTTCGTCCCAATACCGACTCCGCGACTCTGATCCCGATCCGGATCGCCAGACCCAACTATTCAGGATGTGTGACAAGAAGGCTTGTCCCCCGCCTCCACGATGCTGTCCGCCGCCGCCTCCGTCTTGTCGCCCTCAACCGACATTGTTTCAGAAGCTGAACTGTGTTGCTTGCAACAGATTCTTCTTCTTTCTGCTTGGCGCCGGGATAGGACTCTACTGGGACAAGCTGAAGAAGGATGCCAAGAAGGCTGCGGAAGAGGACGCCAAGTCGCCCAAGGAGAAGGAGAAGGATCGCAAGGATCGCGAGAAGGCGAAGGCCGACAAGGAAAAAGCCGATAAGGATAAGGCCGATAAGGAGAAGAAAGAAAAGGAGAAGAAAGATAAGGAGAAGGAGAAGGATAAGGGCAAGGACAAGGACAAGGATAAGAAGAAGTAACAGAGACGTCAAAATTTCCAGTAACCATTCTCAGAGCCAGACTTGAAGAAGATGAAGCCCAAATGATGCGCTCGACGATCGTTTTCTAGTTTCCAGTTTCATTCTTCGGACGGCGCACCTGAAAAGTTATTTGCACAGCACCGATGAAACGTCTAGAAAAAATATATATATATAGATCTGCCATTAAGGGATTAAGGAATGTTTTCGCAGGACACTACTTGTTTGACAAACCGCTTGCCTTACATAAATTGAATCCGTTTGGGACGTGAAATATATTGTATGCCCTCAAAGGGTACAGATTACGATTAGGTTTTTATTTTGAAATGAGAATCTTGAAGAGTAAAGAAAAAAAGATGCATAACATTCCTAATTTTCAAGGAGCTAAGAAGGTATAAGAGGTCCTTGCAGGTCAAGGTGCATTCTGATCTAGAACGCTTTGGAAAGACGTCTGAAGAACCTCCCTGGAGCCAATTCTAGATCCTTTCTTTGGCATAACCCTCCACCCTCAAAAGAAATGTCTCTAATAATTTATAAAGCAGCAACTCCAGTTTTTAATTAATAAAGAGCATCCAGAAGAACAGAATAGCGGAGGAATGTGGGGGCAGTTAGGAAAAGCTCAGTTGATAAATCTATCAAAGGTAGGCTTCGCATGCGTAGTTTCTTCGGTGGACAAACTTATCGATGGGCCTTATGCATTTCGATTCAGGCCCGCCACACGGATGCTTGAATGAAGGCCATCCCGCCTGAGGGTGGTTCAGGCAGGTGGCTGGGAAAAAGATGTGATTCCCAGATTCCAGATTGGCATCGGCATCCGTTTCGGTCGGTATCGGTATCGGGAACGGCAGGTGCAGCATCGGTAATCACTTCTTCTTCTTGTCATCCTTCTTCTCCGCCGACTTCTTGTCCTTGTTCCGCACGAAGAAGATGCCGAGTCCCACTCCGATCACGAAGAAGAACGCCCGGTTGCAGGGCGTGCAGTTGAGCCGTGCCAGGAGCGAGGGCATCGGCCGGCAGACGCGTCGGACCTCGGTTTGCTTACTACTGGGCATGTTTGCAGTGGCTTTGCTGCTTCGCGACTTAGTTTCTATCAAAAAATTTTGACGGCAATTTCGTTGTCCAGATCTCTGAATCAAGAACAAAACAGATTACGTTGAGAATTTTGTACAAGCCGAGAGGAGATACATTTAGTCTAAGGTCTCGATAACTACTGAGCACAGTCACATGGCTTGTGTTGACAGATCGGTTGTCGATTCTATCAGGACTACTAGATCAGGTATTATCTTTTGGCGAAACGGAAAGGAAAACTCCCGGAACGGACTACCACCAGTAGCTAAAAAGATCCTTCTGAAGAACCTTTAAAGCCCTCTCCCTGGAGCCAGTTCTAGATCCTTTCAGGAGGACTACTAGGTCGGTCATTATCTTTTGGCAAAACACTGCCAGAACGGACTACTACCAGTATCTCATTGCCAACAAGATACAGAATAACCCTCAGAGAGCCCCCTTTCTCACCTATTTCTTCTTCTTGTCCTTGGAATCATCTTTCTCCTCGGGGAATGTCTTGGCGAACCACAGCCCGGCCACGATTCCGGCAAAAACAGCTGAAAGACGCTCGCACATCAAATGCATGGCACTGAAACAAGTTTTTACTTAACCGAAAGAGCTGGAGTGGGCCCAGAAAGAACTAGCAATTTTGTGGTAAAAGTACAATTTGGAAATATTTCGGATTAAGCAATGTTCACTGGCGCGCCTAAAATGAATTACTGAAAAATGAAGGCTGCCTCCGTACGGGAGTCGGACCCGAATCTCAGGGCCTGCTTGGGACGGACGGGAGGAGCGGCTCCTGCCCTTAATTAACTGGGAGATTACAAAGGCCAATTTAATTAGCCGGGATTACGCGTGTCCCAGGGCTGTGGGAAATGCGAAATTAAAGTGCCATTGTGCCACCTCCGTGGGCAACTCTTATTGAAATCGCTGTGCTCGCATTTGGGTGCACACAACAAAGGCTCCACATGCTACAAAGGCTGCGATTTGGCGAAATATGAATCAGTTGGGGGTATAACAGCAGCAGGAGCAGGTACGATTTAAGCCCCGGGAAGTTAACCACAAACCAGAGAGTTCCTGCGATTCCGATTCCCCGAATGTGGAAAGATACAAAGTCACGAGTTTCTCGTTTCAGAATTTTTGCAACTTTATTCGCCAAAATGTCTGGCGGAAATCCCCAGCTTGCAGCCTTTTAAAAGCCTTATAAAAAAAAGAATAAAACCAAAACGCTGCCTCATAGGATGCGCAGCAAGGCATTTCTCAAGAGCACCATCTTATCGGCCCATTTTTCATTAGCATCTGAGATTATAGCCCCATCCTTTCCATTCCAGGAATACCTTGGAGACCTGAAGTAATGTAGATCGTCTGCCTGATCTGGAGCTTCCCCTGCGTCTTGAATTGTTTCCCTGGTCAGAGTCATCATTGTCCTTTCGATCGTCGGTTTTTACGGTTTTTTTCCCCTTCTCATCATTGGATTTTTGATCGTCTTTAGGTGATTTTTCTGCTGTGTTTCCCTTGTCAAGGTTCTCCTTGGAATTTGGACCGTCCTTGGATGGTTTTCCTGATATGTTTCCCTTGTCAAGGTTCTCCTTGGAATTTGGACCGTCCTTGGATGGTTTTCCTGATATGTTTCCTTTGTCAAGGTTCTCCTTGGAATTTGGACCGTCCTTGGATGGTTTTCCCGATATGTTTCCCTTGCTAGGATTCTCATTGGAATTTTGATCGCCTTTAGATGATTTTTCTGCTGCGTTTCCCTTGTCAGGGAAATTTTGATCATAGATGGATGTTGGCCCGGCATTGCTTTCCTTCCCGAGGTTCTTATTAGAATTTGGATTGTCCTTGGATGCCTTGCCTGCTGCCGTGCTTCCCTTGTCAGGGGCCTTGTTGGAATTTTGATCGCCTTTAGATGAGTTTCCAGCTGTGTTTCCCCTGTCAGGGCTTTTATTGGAATTTTGATCGTCCTTGGATGATTTTTCGTCGCCTTTTTCCCACTCCGGGGGTGTCATGGTGTTTTTATCATAATTTCTTGAGCTGCTTGCTGCGTTTCCACTTTCAGCGTTCATGTCGGAATTTTGATCGTTTTTGCCTTCTGTGTCTCCGTTTTCAGCTTCTGTATGGAGATTTTGATCGTTTTTAGATGAATTGTCTAGAAAAGAAGGTGGCCGTAAGACTCTGCACATACGTAACGAAGGCGTGCTTCCGGCTGGGGGTTCCCGCTTCAATCGAAACTACCCAGCTTAGCCTATTTCTTGCTGTCCTTGCCTTTGTCCTTGCCATCCCCTATTGGGAGCTCGAGAGGGGGGAAATTCTTCGCGTACCAGATGCCAACAAAAGTGCCCGCTAATAGAGCGGAGAACCGATCGCACAACATGCGCATTTTAGCAAAAAAAAAATAGGTTAAGCTGGTAAAATATATAGATGTATATATTTAAAATTTTGTTAATTATAAATCGGACTCTGAAGATTTCACAACACGTTTAAAACATAATTTTGTAGGTCAAAAGGGTGTAACTAAAGTGGCAAAGCCTGCCTGCCTCACAACTTGATAACTTAAATTCTTAATTTCGAAAAGCCGACTTCCACCGACTTCTAAAACTTTCGTTACGCCACCCCGACAACAGACTGTTTCAAAGTGACTCTGCCCCTTGACTTATTCACACCCAAGCCACACAAGAAAAGCAATCTTTAAGTTTGGTTTTCCCGGCTGCAAGGATGTCACTCAGCGGCAGACAAAACCGAGCAGGTGAGGTGGGCTCCGAAAAGCCCATCATTGTGCCCGAATCACTTGGTGGGGAGAGCAAAGCATCTTACACATTGTAAATTACACCGAGAAAAATAAGGATAAGGATATATATATTGGAAAAATTTTGGATAATTTCTTTACCAAGAGACTTTTGTGAAAGCGAATTAAAAGTGTTGCCGAAAAAATAGATCTGCCACAACTTTCTTTACGTTCTGTAAAATTTATTTATAGGTTTAAAGTTGTAATTGTATTCAAGTATTTATCATTATTTATTTGGTTGAGTATGAGTATGCTAATGAAATTTTATATATTAAAATTAACACTATTTAAATAGTAAACTTATGCTTGTAATTTACAAATATTATTTTTGTATTTTAATCATAAACGAGACTTCACTAGAACCCCCGATCAAAAAAGGTTTGCAATTCTTTTAAGTATTATTATGCCCATTGTACGCTCATAAATACCTAAATTAAGAACGTATAGTATTGTTTTTTTCTCAGTGCACTTATAAATAAATTCTAAAAAAAAGTTCCTCAAGTGTATAGGAAGAGTTTTCACAATTTATTTTATTTTTAACTTACACCTCCAAGTAGACTCTCCCCACTACCCACTCACCTGGGGATCTGCAGTGCGATCTCGTCCAGACTGTCCGACGGACTCATCGGCGTCCGCTCGAAGAGCCGCGAGGGGGCCAGGGTCAGGTGGCCGGTGGAGTCGCTGACGCATTTGAAGACCTTGGCCCCCCGCCGCTGGCGCTGCTGCTGCCGCTGCTGCTCGACGCGCTTCTTGCGCTTGTTCTCCTCGGCGCGCTGCAGGTTATGCAATCGAAAGAAGAACATTGACATTCTGCGGTGGCAAGTGGCGGTGGCAAGTGGTGGTGGCGAGTTGTGGGAGGATGTTATGGCGAGTTGATTGCAGAATTAATTTCGATTCGGTCGCAATGTTTGCATTTCCAATGGGTTTTCCGTTGAGTTTTCACGGTTTTATTTTTTTTTTTTTGGTTTGGTTATTGTAGTTAAGGGAATTTTAATAGTTGCCGTTGTCGTTGTCACATTTTTTTTTCGTTCCACAAATTGTTTTTTATTAATTTGGTTAAGCATTTCATGTTTGGTTGTTGTTGGTTGATTTTCAGTTTTTTATTGTCAGCAAAAGCATGAACATGGAGCGTACAAAATGGCAGAAGCACAGCGGATTTTTTACTTAAATGTTTGTGAATTTCATTTTTTGCATTGTGTGTGGTGTGAGTGTATTGTGTGTGTGGTGTGTTGTGTGTTATGTGTGTGTGTGTTGTGTGTGTGGTGTTGTGTGTTTTGTGTGCGTGTGCTGGCCAGTTTTAGGGAGCTTTCTATACTTGCAAACAGCAAACGTGCACAGAGCACAAAAGTATGCAATAAAAAATTAACAGGAAACGGAAGCATGCATAAATGATTAATCCCAGGTGCCCGTTATGGTTTTGTATGAAAATGCAACGAATGGTAGCAAATAAATACAATTCAGCATATAAAAAACATTCCATTTAACCGAAAAGAGGCCAAGATAACAAAGAAAATAACTCAACAATTAATAATTAAGTTATCCCAGGCAGTAGAAAGCTATTTCAGATTACCAAAAAATCGAAACTAAATCAAGCTGAGTGACATACGCTCCAGGGCACAAACCAACTTCCGTAGTATCAATCGAATTTTGAAGTGAAATGGAATTTTCCCAGAAGGGAGATGGGGAAACTTTACAGTAGCAAACTGGCAACTGTCCGCAAACGGTGAGAGCGAAGAGCTCGGAATTGCTCCTCCTTCCTTTCCGGAAATTGAAATATGAACCGCAGTCGGGAGAAGAGAGAGTGAGAGGGATGACCATTTCCCCAAAAAAAAAAAAAGCCACACAATGTCTCTGGGATAGCCAGGCGGAAGTGGCGGAAGTTCTGCGGGTAAGCCAGATTTCCCAGGAACTTAAAGCTGCAGCTCTCTCATTACTTTGATATCCCCAAATGCACGACCAAATCAAAGGGAGTTTTTGCCACAAATTTGGCTGGCAAATTGATTGATTGATCAGCTGCAATCAGAATCAACTGATTCTGTTGTCATCAGCTCCAGATTTCCGTTCAATTAGCCGGCGAATTCCCGCCCTAATGAGCTGCGGAGGAGGAGGAGCTCCTCTCTTCTTCGGGCTTGTGTCAAAAATAAATTAATCGAAATTTGCATAAATCTTGAAGGAGACATTGTCGCGTCGTCTGCCCCAATACTCCTCCAAACACTCTAAATGATTGCGTGCCCGAAACTTAATTATAAAAGCCAACAGAAAATGCCAGCCGGAGAGCCGTGAAAATTGCGTTGAACTGGAATAAAAACGAACACTTGGCGGCGTCATTAGCCGTGTCCTGGCAGACAGTTTGATTTGGATAATTACACGGGTATTTAAAAATTTATTTACGTTAGAATTTAAATATATATGTGGGTTGAGATTGCTTAATTATGCTAATTATGCGGGTATTTAAAAATTCACTCGTTCTTAAGGGAGTATTTAAGAAGTCATTTAAAGATTTTCCTCTTTAACAATTTTCTTGAATTTATGTGACTTATCTTTTGGCACATTAATTAAAGAAGAATATCTGACACGAATTTATAGCTTAGTTTTAAATCATTAAATCATTTTTAATCGAGTCTAAAAACATTTAGATACAAAAATCTATAAATACAAGCAACCACACATAAATTCCCCTGACCAATAAGCTCTTCCCAAAAATTAATTAGACCAACATGCATTAAATTTAAGCCACTTGCTAAAAATGCTATTATAAATTCTGTTTTAGAATTCATTTAAAATCTACAAATATTTAAATGCTGTCCCAGCTGCCCGGGTAATCCCCCACATTTATTAAGGCCCACGAGGAGAATTACAGAGAGTGTCCGGGAAAAAAAATGGAAAGTAAAGTTTCTCCGCACAAATGGCAGTTCATCCTCAGGCGGGTTTTGTATAAAAGAAGGCCCCTCTATTAGGACTAATGATGCCCATTTAGGAGTCCACATGCAACTGAAACATTTAAATAAAATGTGACAATTAATAATACACTGTCCTTACTAGTCTCTGACAAAAATACTACATGGCTGATTTCATTGATTATGTCTGGTTAGGCTTAGCTAATTGCGATTACAAAGGCTTAGGAAAGCAATCGTAGTAATTTGTTGACTATTTGTTGACTACTTGTTGTAATGAGAAATGCTCTGGAAGTTATTCTGCTTTTAAGTCTAGTTTTTATTGTACAACCTCGTCAGCCAGGTATGTTTGAAGATCTTCAGGACTCAAACTAATTAAAAAATCCACAAAGCAATGCAGTGAGCTTGTGTACCATACCAGTGGTCATCCGATTGCCTCGGTCCATGTGCGATCCCCTCATGAAACTCTGGGTCCTACGAGGTGATGTATGCGTGTATTCATGGTTACTCCAAAATGGAGTGTGAAAAGCACTGCCTGGGAAGAATGAAAACTCCAGAGAAAAGAATGACCGAAGAATGCACAACCGAAATAACATTAACAACAAAACCAGGAATCACGAACAACTCAACTACCCAAAACACAATGGGAACTGAAAGTTCTGCAAGAACTAAAATAACTAGAAGGCCGAGAACGACTCCCCATGTTGATTGCTTATTTATAAGTCCAAAAAGGAGGAAATAAAATTCTAGTACAATAAGAAAAGCTAAGGAAACATGGTAGTGTAAGCTAGTATCCCTCGAATTTATAATTGTTATTATTTATAATTCATGTTCTACATTATATCCTCCCAATTAGGAATATTTAGGGAGCACCATAAGCTCTACCAAATTAGCAAATCATTTAAATAACATAAAATCCCTATCAAGCCGAGGGCAGGCAACCCTCAGAGTTTTGCTCCCCCGCAAAAAAAAATGTATTTTCACGCCCATTGAAAATCGTCGTAAAAAAGCAAAGAGCAGGCGAACAATAAGGGATATTTTCGGCAGGACGAACAATGCCGGAACCGAGAAAGCGAAGGCAGAAGCAATAATCATTAGGCCCGACTCGAGGTGGGGCTTGGTGGCCTCTTCTATCGGGTTGAGTGCGTTGTCAAACGCTGACCAGGCTAAAAAAAATAAGAAACAAAAACGAAAAAATGCCAAAATAAACACTTGTCGCCGCCGGTGGTGGAATGCCGAGTGGGGGAAGGTGGCTTAGGTGGTTTTGGCCAGCCACAAAAGAGGATATTTTCCAGCTCAGCACGCGCTCAGGCGCTGGTGCGTGCCGCATCGAATACTCCTGCTCCTGGTCCTGGTCCTGTGCTGGGTCCCGAGACCATTAGCCATGTGAGTGTGGGAGGTATATGAAGGACCCACAGACGGATGGCAGACAGGATACAATCTTTTCACGGTCCTTGGCCGGGCCTGGTGGCCTGACTTCCCCCAACGCCCCCGATATATACGTAATAAAAATGTAGACAATTTTTACGACACTGTCCGAACAGAACACAAGTGGACATTCCGCTTTTATTTCTTCATTAAAAAGCAGTATTGATTGCCCGCCAAGGGGCAAGGGGGCAGGGGGGCGGGGTGACACCGGATGAGTGCACCCGGGAGGACCTTTATACGTCCATACTTTTATTATAGTTTGCCACACAAAAGCGAGCTTTGTCAGTGGCGTTATTGGGCTTTCTCCTCCCAGTATTTGATTTATCCATATTGAATATCATCTCTGTGGCTGGCTTTTCATCTTCCTGATGGAAGTCACTCCCATTTCGTTCATTCGAGGAACTCAAAAACCACGATGCTCTATCGTGTATTTCAATATGCCATGACTTTGATGTTGGATAATTGATTACGCCAGTCGGGGTAATTCCTGCTAATGTGAGAACCATTTTTCAGCGCTAACTAATGGCTCCCCGCTGACCCATTTATCGCACCCTTTCCGATGAATGGCTAAACTATAAATACGGGCCTATAATTGGCCTATAAAGGGGCTCATGGAAAGCTCAACTTAGTCAGTTTGCAAAATGGTTAGAACCTGGTCGCTGATCTGTAGTTTTCTCAGCAGATTTCTGGCTCTTAATGGACTCCACACTTACTATTTCAGTGGAAGGAAGAACGGTTTTAGGGACTCATGGAAGCTGAAGTTGTACTGCCTGATCCACCACCTACTCTGCGTTCTGTCTTTTGGCGGGATGCTTTACAATTCCGCCGGAGATATGAGGATAGCTGTGAGCATCCTGACCATGGGCGGCACCGCAGGCTTTTGCATTCACTCCTGCTGGCACAAGCGCCAGGGTATCCGGAAGCTGGCCAGGGAGCTCATCCGCATAGAGACCCAATACTTCTCGGGACTGCCGAGCAGCTCAATGCTGAGGCACAGATTCTACCTAAAACTGGTCTTTGTTTCCATCACCTTGCTGAGGATCCACCTCTTCTATCCCTTCTATCTGAAGCACGTGCTGCCGCATGTGTTCCTCCTGAACCTTGGCTTTTCCTGGCTGGTGTACAACATGCTCCTGGCCGTTGTCTTTGGCTTCTACTGCGTGATGTGGCAGGTGTGTCGCAGCCAGGAGATGATCAATAGCCGGATGCTGGTGCTCCTGGGCAAAACCAGACAGAGAAACCGGGCTCTGCAGATGCGACGCTGCCTCAAACTCTATTCAAAGGTGCTCCTCCTGTGCGACCAAATTAACCTCGAGTATGGATATGTTTCGGTTTGTGTTCTGGCCTGCAAAAGTTGGTTCCAGATCACCCACGGCTACGAGATATTCCAGATGCTGCTCGTCCCCCAGTCCATTGACATGAGCCTGGGCCTTCGAATTTTCGTGATCCTTAGCTATATCCTGGATACTATTAACATGTGGTATGGCACAGATGTGGCCGAATTGTTCACGGAGTTGCGGGAGGACTCATGGCGCATCTTGCGGGAGACTAACAGGATGGATCGATTGGTGAGTTGTGACTTTTCCAGGTCTCTTCTATTTTTCCTCTATAATTTTCCCTTTTAAACTACACTTCCAGCTGTCCATGTTCACCCTGAAACTGTCTTTGCATCCCCAACGGGTCGTCTTTCTCAATGTGTTCACCTTTGACCGAAAACTGACGCTGACGCTCTTTGCCAAGTCGATGCTGTACACAATCTGCTGGCTACAAGGCGACTACAACAAGCTCAAGTCCTAGCAAATCCTTCGATTCAAAGAGTTTTATTATACTTATTCTAGAAGGCACAGAAGCTGTGGCAGGAGTTTGTCTCGCCAGAACACATGCACAACTTGAACCAATACAAATATTTACATATATGCATTCAGTAAATATATAATGGGAAAATCAACTACAATGCATCCAAGCCAAGGAGCTCGGCACAAAGAAGTCTGAGAGGATGGAAATGAGGCAGGGATTGCTTAGGCTTACACAATTGTTGGGAAAAATTAAGGTGACATGAGCTAGGCTGGAGGGTATAGTATCCTGGAGAGACAAATAGGAATTATCTTGAAAATTATTTAAGAAATTTGTAATTATAATGGAAGAATTCTAAGGGAGCTTCTACCAGAAAATGTATTAAAAATATATAACTTGTACTCTATTCTATTCTATGTTTTAATTGTTTAAAAATATATCTCTTCAACTTATAATAAATATTTCTCAACTCCCTAGACTCTTTTATACTCTCCCTTTTAATGTTAAATCAACCCATTTGAAGGGTACTTTCTGCTAGTATCCTTACCCTATTCTCTACTTCCCCAGGACCTATTATTTGCTCGCATGCAGGTGTGTATATGCTGTCGAAGGATGAACACTTTAATTTGATTTGCCGTGCAGGATGGAGGATGCCACCAGCTTCGCTCTCTGAGTGTGTATGTGCGGTGTGAAAATTGTCGAGCAAACAGAAATGAGAGGGGGGAAAAGGCAATGAAAACCGAATGGGACGAAATCAAAGGATAAACAAAACTTACTTGTGGAAACCAATTAGCTAACTTGCAGTTACGGAGGCTAGTTAGGCGGCCATAGTTGCCGTTGTTGCCGTCGTTGCTATTGTTATTATTGTTGTTGTCGTTGCCGCTGCCGCTGCCACTGGCCGCGAGGTGGCACGGGTCACTGCTCATGTTGCAGGACCAAGGATTCTAGGAACACATACACAGACACAGACACAGACACAGACACGTATAAATGCAGTTGGCAGAGAACACTCATGGACAGATCTACAAAGCGCACAGCAAGGAAAGCTCCCAGGAAAGACTGTTGATGTGTGGTTTTGTTTAGTTTCGTTTCGTTTCGACTTGTTTGCTTTACCTGAAAATCGTTCTAGGGCTTCTCTCCGGAGAATAATATATTGTGTGGCTTATAAATGTTAAGTTCTACGGTTGAATATGTTCATAGCACAGTCTACAGTTTACACGTTCAGTTACACTTTACACACGAGAATTGACAGCAAATATCGGGTTTGGATTTGCCCTCCTCTCTCTGTCTCTTAGTGGACTAATTTAAAGCTTTTACCAAGTTCATTCCGTTTCTGGTCATATGTACACTTAGGCGCTAAGCTAATCGTATAAATTCCTAGTTAAGATCCGCTTGGATAATAGTTTGCAAGCACGAAAGTCTCACATTGATTTTTGCAACTCAGAAGTATCTCCGCGTTTTGGTCCGCTCGTTGGATTAGGTATGTATTTATCGTTATTGGTACATAAGTTTTAAGGTATAGTTGGTCGGTTATGGTTGGTTTTTCGGTTATGTAAATATACTTAAAGCTGCTTTCCTTGGACTCCTGTGTTGTTACTTATTGTTTTCTGCGTTGCGGACTCCGGGTTCCTGCGGAAAAGGAGAAATTGATGCTCGGGGAAAACTGCGGCCGGTCCGCAGCGACTCAAGTGTGCCAGGCGACTGCCCCTCCCGGGAGGAGAGCCGAGACATTTGCTTGCCAAACGAAATTATGGCCATGATATTTTGCAAATAATAAAAGGGGGCACAGAGGGACACCCGTGGAGCGAAGTAAAAGCGGCGAGTGGCATCCTAAGTTCAGATGCGTGCCAGGCAGCCATTTGGCCATCTTTTGTGCCACTTAGCCACGGCCACCCGGCCATTTGCCATTTTCCATTGGCCACTTGTCTCCGCTCTTGCAGCAGCCACAATAATTTAATTCTGAAGAGATCCCGACGCCGAGCTGGCCAGTGCATGATTAAATTTAGCCGAAACCATTTAATTCCACTCAGCTGGAAGCTGGATTTAAGATTTCCCACTTGTCTGGGGAAAGATACTACGATCCTAACCCCAAATAAATATTATTCTCTTCTAACAAAGACTTTAATACATAAACCTCAATTCAAGTTCTGTGTAAGCCATAAATGCTGTAATTAATTCATTCCCGTCAAGCTCTGGCTCTGGTTAATCTCCTGCAAACGACCTGGAATACACCTGCCCTGCCTAAATATAGAAATATAGAAGCGGACCCCCCAAACGAAAATCAATAAGTGTTACACTGAAAATCGCTCATACGCCACCGGCACATGTCTCTCTGCCAGAAGCGACGTAACGTTAGAGGTAACGAAATTTTCTTCGATTATTAGTTTTGTTGCAGTTGCAAGTGACAAAAAACGCGACGTAAAGTCACCTCGCCCACTTGCAACATGAGACCTGGTTCTCTGGCTTTGGCCTCCCTTTGTCCTCTCTCTCGAAATTGAATTTATGGCCAACACAGACACACACTCACAACAGCTGCTGCTGCCACGACAGTTTACACATTACGTATACGTAGTGTGTACGGGAAAGTTTTTCGGCTCTGACCCCCCGAAAAGCCAACCCAACCCAGGCCAAGGAACTTTCGGTGGTGGTGCCACCAGCCCTGTGGCGCATTTAAGTTTATCTCGGGGCGGTGGCTCCTCGCATCGGTCCAGCTATCTGGCAGAATGTACGATTTTTTATGGGAAAAGTTCAAAGCAATTTTTAAAGATCAAAATGCCAAACATGGGAGACATGGGACGAAGGATACGAAGGATGCCGAGACCGATTGGAAGCCGCTGGGGACCGGACCAATGTCGATGGCGAGAAGCCACAGAGAAATCATTTCATTTCAATTTATTTTCCCATTTCCCATTGTTTTCATTTTCACTTGGTGTCTTTGAATCGGAATTTGTTTTGCAGTGCTGGCATTTTCACACCACACCCGGCCAAGGAAAATACGAAAATTACACAGCATTATTTTCCCAAATTACTAATATTTGTCTCTATGATTCTGTGTGATTGTGTTGTTGTGAGTAATTACTTGAACAGGCTGGCCCAGTCCTTGATTAAGGACATTTTCTTTGGTAACTTTGACTTACAAATAAATAAAAATAATTGGATAATTGGATTAGGAAAGTGCCCAGAAGTTGCCAGGCATCAAAGTGATTTGAATTTAACAGAAATAACAGCTTGACAGCGAGAATTTCTGTCTAGAAGTTGAGACTTTGACATCCCTAGAATCTGTTTGTATTTTTATGTTGTGAAAAACTGCTTTCCCTTTTGAATCTGCAGTTTTGCCCAAGTCCAGATTACGCCAAGTTTTTTAGCCACAAACAAATCCCTGGCTTAATGCAGCTTTTTGCCCATAAACTGTAACACTATTTTTAGCTGAGCAAAAAAGTTGAACTCATTAATCAAAAGGCAGCCAGCTCTCGACACAAAAAAGACAGCGGATGAACCTCACAAAACTGTTGTCACTTGATGAGAAAATGAAAATGAGATTGCAGAGGAAAACTGCATTAAATAATAGTTTCTTTATACAAATATTTAAATTGCAATAAAAGAAACCGGCAAGGCAATCAATTTAAACGCTTAAGCTTACATAACCTTAGGAAATTATCCAAAAGTACGAAAGTAAAACAGATGAAAAGATAAGTAATAAAAACCAGGGGGTCAGGGGGCAGGGGCAATTATGAAAAATCTTGGCAAAGTGGAAACTATGCTGAGGGTGTTTGTCAGCGGAAATTTATGCTTGCGGGGAGTGACCACTTCTTGGCCAAAAGAAATGGCAGCCAGTGACTGGCTGCGTGAAAGGCGAAATGGCGCCACTTACTTTAATTGCTGCCACGTTGCCGGGGTCCTGCGACCGTGTCAGAGGGTCCTGATGGCCAAATACACAAAGGACCCGAGGAGCGTCTCGTGTAATTAAGGCACCACGCCGCACCGCATCCATTGCAACAATGCGTCCTGCTGGACGGTGTTAACTTGGCCAACTTGCCTGCTGCCTGCTTGCCTGCAGGCAAGCTCACGCCCTCGTTTACGTTCATTTTCGGCACTCAATTGAGCACATTAACTGACAGACGCTGGGCCCCATTGATTGCTGGCTGGCAGTCAGCCCTTTTGTCCCGCTCGTCCTTTGAGTTGGCCTCATAATTGGCCCCGGCACTGGCTAAGTGCTGACCGTTTCGCAACAGGACCACTTGGCTCCAGTTTAGCTACTTTTATACGAGTCCCGCGCCGTCCGCCGGGAGCATGGTAAATGGAAAGCTTATGAATGTTTAAGCAACTTTCAATTGCGAGCAAAAGTTTTCAATTTTCGCTGTAACTTTTTCAGGGCAATGCATTAGCAAACTTTAATTAATATATGTGCGGGGCTATCGATTGTATCTCTTGCCAGCTTGTCTGAAAGTTTTTACCCAAATGGATCCCCCGAGCAACAAGTTTTTCGGGGGACACACGCGACTTTGTAGCACTCTGATTGAAAATATAATGAGCTTTCGAATTAGGCGGGTTATTAAATTTCCAGAGAAGTTAATGTGAGGGAATAAGTATAAAGAGCTGTAAAGAACATGGTATTAGTTACTGACTTTTGATATTGACAAACTCAAGCGGAGCTACATCTCTGGGATATAAAATTTCAGCCGAGTGTTAGGCACTTGCTGCCACATCGTGCACACACTTTGCATACGTTTTCCAAATCCAATTGAAACCCATTCAGCGGGCGACTGTGGCTGTGAGCTGAAACCCGAGCCTCCCCGGGAATTTCCAACGTAACGCAACGCAGCGCAAAAAGGACGGAAAGTTGCATGTCCTGGCTGCAGCCCGGCGATTAGCAAACAAGATGGTGTGGAGCAGAGTGCGACTTATCCTCGGAGCCAGATCGGGCGGAGGGTGCGCATAAAAATGCAATGCGTTGCCCGGCAACGGTAAAAATGTGTCACCAAGGGGATAGACCAAGGGTCCTTTCCCAGCCAGAGGATATACAGTGCAGCTGTACTGCTGCTGGGAGCACTTTGGTTCGTTGGGAAAACGCCAAATGACTTTAAATTGAGAAATCGCTTTGTGTGTGCGCTCAGTTCGGTTGGGTTCTGCTCTGTTGTCGCTACGTGCCACTTGAATGCCACTCCACCAGCAGCAGCAGCAGCAGCAGCAGGCAGCAGGCAGCGGCAAGGGAACAAACGAAGTTATGCAGTGTTTTCATTGATTTCCTTCGTAAGGGCAATGGAATGAGTCCCACTTCCCCGGGTACTTGCTGAAATTAAACGTGCCAAAAGGGGAGTCAACACCTGCAACGGCAGCACACTAAGTGGAGTGCTGACTGCCTGTCTGCTGCTGGAAAAATTCTACTACAGCTGCAGCAGCACTCCGGCTGAGTGACTTGATGCTCTCGACATGCAACGGAAATGAGTTGGCTAATGTGACAGGAGGCGGCGGGAAAGTCAGGTAAATTTTTTGACAAAACCCGCGGGCACGGAATGTCTGTGTGTGTGGCCCTGACAGGTATTCGCTGGTTTCATGGCTGATTTGGCCGCTGGCAAAAGCACTCGCCACACTTCAGCGGCGGGGCAAGTGCGTGGCGCGCATTACTCATACGCCCCATAAACAATTTAAAGGCACACACACACATTAAAGCCACGCTCCAATGGCACTCGCAGTGCGACCTGCGAGCGCAAAAAAGCATTCAGCTCATTAAATATTGAACGCGAATTTATGGCCAACTGGAAAATAAACACACACAGAACCGAAATGGACAGGGAAAGGGAGTGAATGCTGGATAGCGAATTGCAATTTGAATTTTGTCCCGTCGGGGGTCTCGCAGGAGGAAGTTGCCTCCTCCGCTCATTATTATTACGAAAATTTGAATTTTGCTGGAATGCATAAAAAATCAACATCCACCAGGCGAAGGTTATTAATAAAATACGAAGCCCAGGCTGCTTCACACTCTGTTCATTCCCTTTGCGGATTCGGAGAAAGCGCCAAATTCAATCAGCGGCAAATGAAATTTCCACCCCAGGTTAGAGCCCTGCTCTCTCTATCCTGTCCGTAATAAATTACATTTATTTTAGGCAGCCTCGCAACATTGCAACACTTACAATTAATATTAATTTGGGCTCTGTCCGCCGTATTTAATGCAAAAGTTTTGTGCACGTCAGCTCGCATCAGGTCTGGCCGCCACATAATTGTCACTTAAAAGCTTTCACATGCTCTCCCGCTCCTTTACTTATTTATCTTGCCTTTGTGTCTCAATTATCCGGCTGTCAGTTAGCCCTGCCACGTGAGAGGCCCGTCGATGTGTGGCAAAGGTAATTGAGTAAATACTGAAAAATTGAGAGCGATTTCTCTGGCAAATTGGTGGTCAGTTTAGTGGAAACAATTGGGAATCTATTCTGGGAAGGATTTTAATGGACATCGATTAAGTTACGAATACTTTGTTTGCCACAACAGCTTTCTGTCTCTTGGTTTTAAATTAAATTTCAGAAACTATTTAATAACTCTTAATCAAAGGGTAAGGTTAAGTTAAAATGTTTCATTGACTTCTTATTGAATTCTTTGGGTTAGAATATTATGTAGCTCCTCCTTCTGTCTCGGCTTAATATTAGTTTGAAGTCAAAATATATCCTCAAAATTCACAAACCCTCGTCCTGGCTTTCACTGTACCCGAAACCAATTAACAAACCTTTCCAATTATTACTTACAGCCACCTCCTTTTCCTCCTCTCAGCGTATGATTTAACGCTTGGCTGCAGTCTGAAGTGAAAACTCAAAGTTCCGAGCCAAAATTAATAATTAACTATTTCTGGGCGTTCCAACCCCCACTTTGCACGTCACAGGACCAGCTGTGACCGGCCACAGGACGCGTGAGGACTACCCACAAAATGCCTTTTGCTTGTAAATTATAATTGTTATTAATTTTTGCCAATTTGCATGACGATAATGATGATGATGATCAATGAATTGCCAACCGCCCGCGCAGAGCCCCGGCTGGTGTTGATTAAAAACTTTCCGAGCGACAAAATCGATGATGAAATTAAGTAAACAATCAATTTGCGACGGCCAGGAGTAACTGAATGAATGAATGAGTGAGTGAATGAGCCGCCTTAGTCCTGGCAGTCCTGGCTAAGCAAACACTAGTCCCAGTCCCTCCCCGGAACTCCTTGGGGGTCCACCCCTGGTGTGTTGGTATTTACGGGTATAATGAAAGTTGTTCTTGTCCCCCATACAAGCAAAACACATTTGCCTTTGTTCCGGGGGCCTGGAGAAAGGTAATTCATTTGCTTGGCGGTCCTGTCCCGCTGTTTCTGCTAATAAAGCATGCCCTGCACTGGGAGAATAATAACTAGTTTTGGTATATCTATATGGAATTTATACTGGGGAGTTCTTGCCCCTTTTGCTCGGTGTAAACTGTTTGGACAGCCTGTGGCTGTTAATACAATAAAATGGCAAACTCATCGCACTTAGCCAGGCCTAAAATATGTTGGTGTCCTTCGAGGTGGGTTCTTCCCATATTGGCAATTGTCAACAGTGGTTATGTGGTCCAAAAAATAAGTTCGCCCTCACATTTAAATATATAAAATTTTGACGCTGCACGTGTCAGGCGAAATTTACCAGAAAAATAGTTGAGCCAAGTTTGAATGAGTTTCCTGTGAAACTTTGTCTAAATAAATGATGAGCCAAAGGTAGACTCTAGCCCACCCTACGAAGTTTAAAGCAGAAGTTTGTTGGAGAAGGAAGTTTAATGATCCTTGATTTCTTACTCCCTGGAAAAACTCTCATATTTCTCAACCTATCAAGCATTCATGTGTAAAAAGAGTACTCAGAAATATTCGATTAAACTCGGAGGCACAGGCAGGATAACGCGTTTGTTTCGCTGCATAATGTAAGCAAATTGGATTTATACAATTAAATTCCGTGTGAACTGCGCCGGCCGGGATGCTGCCTCCTAATTATTCATGCATAAATTATAAAAATAAATTGTTGACACGAACCAACTCTCGGCCTATATGTATATATCCAGCCTCCTGTCAACATGTTGCTCGCGGCATTTAAGCCAAATTTAGGGGCTAACAAACTGCTAAGGCTAAGGCTTAGGGGTGTTCTCGGGCTCGTGTAAATAAATTAAGCGGCTTAGGATTGCATGTGTAAGGAGCCTTGGAGATGGCTTGGCTTCTTGTTTGCTCCTTTTTGTAATTAAAACACGTTTGAAAGGCGTTTTGTGAGAGCTCCTAATGGAGCCATTTGTTGTGTTAATGGGGACATGGCTTTGTCGGTTGCGATTATGAAAGTTAGTCCCTCCAACTAGGCTGTGTAATTGTTTTTAAATTATTTGTGCTAATTTAAAAACCCCTGTAAAAACCATGTAAATATTTCAAGTACTTCCCTGTGGTTTTAACCGCACTCAACAATGTATTTAAAAAGGACCTCGCACTGGAAGATGAAGTGCCTGCCTGGCAGCCTGCAGGAAGTGCGTGGAGCCGCCGTTTCGCATAAATTATGCAGTTGCTGGGCAGTTGCACATATCGATGGCATTTTTAATTGAACTACCCGGGCAACCCGAAAAGGAAAAATGCCGCCTCTGAGAGGAGCTTGGGAGCTCGGTAAAACGGTTGAAATTTAATTAAATCAATGTGTTGATTTAATTGAAACGCAGTGTCAGTGACAGGGTCCATCTTATTACGGTTCGCCGGGCAATGCAATTAATTTACATGATAATGCACCTTACCCGCAGCTCAAAACGAATGAACTTTTGGCCAGTTTTTCGGAGACCTTAAAGGGCAAGCTGGATTCCTATTGTGTTTTGGGTTGGGATCTTCCACATGTCTGGTTAAATATTTACAGGGCTTGTGCCGCTCACAATTTGGGAAATGGCCAAAGCCAAGCAAACTTGCAAATGGAATGTGGAAAGCAGAATGCATGTTGAATGGCTGAAAGGCCTGCTGACCTAATTTCTTCAACATGCAAATCTATTCTGGGATAAAGGATGCAAATAGATTCATATAGAGGAAGTAGAATCGATGGAATATCAGTTTCCAAATACCTCTATAGAAATAAACAATTAATACGGCAACAGATACACTTTCAATTATTTCCATTGTCTTTCAAAGTCACCGTATTCTTTTTTTTTTTGCATCCCTTTAATCCCAGAGTCAGACTTTGCAATATAGTAAAATATGAACCGGCAGCGCGTTGACAGGCTGTCCATCAAAACTGTCCCTTGTCCCTTGTCCCTTGCAATATGTCGAACGGTTTGTCTGTTTGTTTGCCACTTTGTTGCAACAACAACAGGGACAATATAGACAACTAGAGCTGGTCGAAAAGACTCTTCCCCCAGCCAACTATCTGTGATTGTCATGCACTTAGCCAGGCCCGACATAAGCCGACTTCGGCTGGCTGTGTCCTGTCAGCCGTAAATTTACGATTTTCCAGCGAAAAGAAAAACTCTGCAAAAAAAAAAATATATAAAGCATAATAAAAAATCTTGATTTCACGTTAAGCTTTGCCTGGGCGGAAAATTTCATTGGCAGTCGTCGCTCCGCTCGGATAATTGACGGAGACCGCCGCAGCTTGACTCTTAAAGCTTTCCGGGCAATGACTGCAAGTCGTTCCGCTTTATTTTCTTTTCCCTTTTCCTCTGGTTAGGGTTTTTCTTTTACTTTTTTTTGCTTTTTTTTTATTGCATCTGCATTGTCCTGTTGGCTTGGCTCCCCCGCTAAAGGCTGGGGCAATGGCAAATATTTGACTTAAACTGGAAGTTTTTCCTAGCTCGCTGCGAGAAGAGCAGTCCGGCGGTGGTTGCCAGGCCCTGGGTTCTTTACTTTTCACACTCAGCCTTTCCGACAAGGCAGTCTATTGGTTTAGCATCGCACACTCGGAAAAACGCGGAAAAAGGAATATTTATACAAGAAAATTAAGTTAAAAAAATGTAAATACAAAAGGTAAAAGCAAGTAGAAAGTCACGTTAAAATTGTAGGCTTTAAACTGTGTTTTACAGGTTTATAATTATTTTAGGCATATAAAACGTGACCTTTAAGACCTCTAAGCTCTTCTAATTATTATTTAATTTATGTACTAATCTCACAATTAATCCTTTCAGTGCAACTAATACACATCCTGCCGTGAAATGAGTTTCTGGCCCATGGTTTTAATGCGGTTAAGTGGCCACTTCTGCCGGGCTGGCATATTTTGACAGCAAATTGAGCGACAAACGTGAAACCTAATGACATGGGAATTCAATTTGGCGCTGGTTAAATCATTCTGCGCTGTCACAGAGACTAGTCCTGGTTTTAATTGAATGAAACAAATGAGAGTTATGCAGGACAGGGGTAATGGAAATATAATGATGCCACAACTGACGCCTTTCAACACTCTTTCGAACGAAGGAAGACTGACATGCGAGGCGTCCATTGCCGCAGGTTTCCCTGGGGAGAACGTAGTCCAATCAGAGGCACACACTCGTTCGGTATATACACAATGTCAATCAGCAAATAACAATCTGACAAATGCAAATACCAGAAATTCAAATTGTATGCGATATAAATAATTCACGCGGAGTGGGGGACATATGAAAAGTTTTGCGCTTTCCGCTGGCTGCTACAATTTAAATTTTAATTAAATGATAAAAAACAGCAAACGGCGCAATCAGAGTGCAAAGGCGTAACTTTAGCCAAGGGATTTCGTTGAGTTTTTCCCCCCACAATCCTGCGGCACCAAGGCGCAGCGTAAGTTGAGAACTTAAACCCCTTCCGGCGGAAACGACACCTCACGTGACGTGGCCCACGGGTCTCGTATGTATACCTCATGTGTCACCTTACATCGTTTCCTCCGCCCAATTCCCTTTCTTTTTTTTTTTGGCTTTCTCTTTGTTTACCGACTGACGTCAATCGATTGATTTTCAAGTGTGTGCTCTCCATTTCGATCCGTTCTATCCCTAATTGCAGTTGACCAACGCCCGACTCATCATCAATAATACCCTGCTCGTCCCCACGCACGCATTTATTATGCAATAATTAATTGTCGCACTCCAGGATTTGGATTCAGAATCGGAATCGAAATCGGAGTAGACCCCAAGGCGGTCAAGGTTGACCCCGGGTCCCCACATGTCAGCTTTATGCTCTGTTCCCAGGCTCAATCTGGCTGTCGTGGCCCTGTGCCACCGTAAATGCCCCGGCATATCGTCACATATGTCATTTGTGCTCTGTTTATGGCCCAGTTTTTATTGACATTGATGAGTTCACGGATAGCCGCGGGGGGGAATAATGATGCCAGGCGCCTTGAACTCACGACAGAAACATTTATTGAGCCTGAAAAGGAATGCTAACTGCACTACGTGTGCTGGGGAGTATATATATTAATTGTGTTTATCTGTGTTAATAACCATAAAGCGAACGTTACAAAGAAGCATTTGAATATTATTTAAATATTATAGCTTGTAATCGGTGCTTAGAGTCTGCTTAGCAATATCTTTTCATTGCTTTTCGGGGAAGTTTAACAAGCCTTTAAGCCTCATTGTACAACCTCAAGCCTCTCCTTTTGCACCTCATAAATACTTCCCCTATAAAAGCACAACTAGCCAGAGTATAACCAATCAATAGAATACAAAAGGATATTTTAAAGTCTCTCATTTTCAAGGGATTACCGCCCACCTCAGGCGGCAACCGATTGATGTTAAAGTATTCCCGAATCGAGGTAGATGACCAGTGAAGGGCCAGGCCCACACTCCAGATGTCAGAGACATAGTCCTTTAGGGCCAAGGCATACACGGAGTTCTGCTGCAGGACGGCGCTGTAGGACAGTCCGGAGACTATGTCCAGGTGCGGGGACTTGCACAGGACCTTGCGGTAGGAGCGCTTCTGAAGCATCGAGAAGGGATCCTCCAGGTAGGAGTAGGTCTGATAGGCGTAGCTCGTGTTCAGCGAGACCAGCATACGGATTTGCTCGGCACTGCTCGTAACCATGACATTCGGCAGGGTCTTCGCTATGAACACTGGATCCATTTCCTCCGTGATCGTCTTCAGGTTAACGTAGTTAAAGACCACGGTTAGGTTGCTCTCGCGCAGCTGCCGGAAAGTGAGGATGTGATTGTACTGCGGGAACATGGCCATCACAGTGCTATAGAGAGCACTTATTATGGTCCAATTGATGAGGCCGGTGAGGGTGACGACAACGATTAGCAGGCCCGTGGCGGATCTGTCTTGATTACCCCGGGGAATGGACATGGCCAGCAAGCAACGCATCATCCGCAGGTTGATAACTATGCCCAAGAGGTCCAGGCTGTGGGATCTTCTGTGGGTTATATCGGAAATTATCCTAAAAATAACCTCTATAGCACTGAATAGAACGTATGACGCCAATAAAGCATAGGTTGGTCCCAATCCGAAAATGAGAATAAGCCGGTCTCCCACGGATATCTCCATGCCGCATGGCACCACGATGGACAGGGCAGACATGCCCAGAAAGCAATCGCATCTGCTCAGTTCCGGATGTCTAAAGTTAATCAGTTGCCCCGTCATGGGCAGATCGAGCTCTCCCCGAACGGTGCTCTCCATGAGCTGCCACTGGGGCAGGGACTCGTTGCCCATCAGGGGCCTTTGCAGCTGCAGCGAGATATTGTACTTGTGGGCAAAGTTCCTTAGTATCTGGTAGAGATAACCTCGGTACTCCTTGCGTCCAGTTCGCCGATCTGTGTAAACATAACTTCGTGGTGGCACAAAGTCGGGCAATGTTAGGGCTTTCTTTTCCCTGAAGTTGCGCCACAGACAGGGAAAGATGTTTCCCTCCTCAAAGGGTTTTCTCACAACTCGAAAGCTGGGCTGGGGAAATGGATAGAGTCTAATGAAACGCTCAGCTTTTTCTATTATCAACAGATTGAGGAACTTGTGCTCAGCTGCCTGCTGTTTAAGGATCTCCAGCAGCTCCTCAGAAGCCCTGACCTGCAGCCATATTACTATCCTGGATGCTCGCATGTGATTGAAGTTGGCAGCCAGGGCAGAGAGTAACGAGACATCTGCCACGGAGTCCATGCAGACCAGGGCCAGAGCCGCCTTGCTGTGAAAGTTCACCAATTCGATGCTCTGTGTTTCATCCAAGCGAATTGTGGGCCATGGCAGGGGATAAAGCTGCTGAAAATAATCTTTGCTTGACCTTCTTTGCATCAGCAGAAGAGTGGGAATCGGTCGCTCCCTATGCACTGAGTCGAGAAAGTCCTGGAGGAACTGTTGTGGCTCCAAGGTGTCCACTGCCCCACTGCTGACCACAAACCAAAAAAGAATGGTTAGTTTCCTCATCACTCGGGAACTTGGCTTAGTCAACTGATGCCTTTGGCCAGAGGTCCCTTGCTTTTTAAACCCATATCCATAGATCTCTCACTGTGCTAATGCAATTTAAATCTAGAACTTGTATCTAAAGTGCTTTTTAAACGTAACCCAAACATTACGTATACGCACTGTGTCAGTGCGATTTGATATTAAAATTAGCATGAAAAATTAAAATCACATTACTTTTAGCGCCGCGAAAAGCGCCATGTTGCTACATATTTAATTAAAGGCCTCGCCCGCAGTCCCCTTCCCCTTCTCTGAGCTGAGGAAAACTTTCGAACACATGTTTATGTCCTGCCATACGGTTAGTGCTTTTATTCCGGTTTTGGTTACTTTACCCATAAAAAACCCACTCGAGCTGAAGCCCCTCGAACGACATAATTTACAAAGCGCTTTGGCAGCTGTCTACCTCTGTCTCCTGGCTCCTGGCTCCTGCTTCCTCGTCTCCGTCTCCTGGCTCCCGTTTCCCGTTGCCGGTCCTTCTGTCGCCTTACCGACACTTCCGGTGCCACCATGTTCGACGCTCCTCAGCCCTCTTATCGTTGTGTCAGTGTCAGTTGTGTGTTTGCAGAGGTCGGAGGTCGGAGGAGGAGAAGCAGTTGGAGCATTTCGAGCGCATTTAATGCGCATAATGTCAAATGCAACAAAGCAACAGAACAGAAACAACGAAACCCCATCACAAAACCACCATGGTGAGCAGGGGGGTTCGGTTTCGGGAAGAGCACACAGAATATTTTTAAGCAAGCTCAACCACTCGAGTTGAAATAAATTCCTTCATCTGATTAGGACAAGCCAGAGCCAAGTTGTTATCTGGCTAATTAGGAAAAGGGTTGGTCATGAATACTCGAAAAGAACTTTTCGATGAAGTAAACAAATTAAAACAGGACTTCAAATCAAGGATGCTTTGTTGCCAATAATTGAACTTGATTTATAATCCTTTTAAAGAGTATTTGTATAAGAAATAAGGTTGGTACATAAACAAGGCACAATTACTCCTTTACTTCAAGCTTTAAAGATAGTTAAAGTCTCTCAATTTTATATTTTTCATCACGATTAAATTTATTTTCTGAGGAAATCATCACAAACATTTCCTTGTCTTAAGCAAAATTGCACAATTTTCCTCTCCCAACAGCTTGTGTCTTAACCAAAAACCCCAATCACACTTAGGACTTTAGTGCATTTAAAATTTGTGAAATGCGCTTCCGTCTTTAAAACTATTTCTCCCCTAGATTTCCTTCCGAAAACCACTTTATTTTTATTTCAACAGAGTCCAGAGGCATTCCCTATCTCCCCTTTTGAAGATCCTTTGCGCGGTGGCCAAGCCCAAATAAATACCGGGCCCAAACTACTTCTGTCTACAGATAAACTTTTATTGATGTAAAAAATTACGCACGTAGAGCAAACAAACGGAAAGCACGGGCACAAAGAGAATTGCTAAGGACAACAGGAGTCCGGAACGCGGAATCCGGATACGGATACGGATGCGTTCGATTCCCGTATTCACTTTCGGTGGCACACTTGAGTCGCTGGCGAATATTCGGAGGAGGTTCGTTACACTACACACACATACCTTTGGCATTTTCCGCGCTACACTGCGGCAGGAGGTGCGGTGTTTATGATTTTATGTTTTGTTGGCAGATTTTTATTACAACTTCTCGCAGGTTGTTGTGGCTGCCAATGAGGCCCAGAGGAAAACGGAGTGCGCGAGCGCGGCATTGGCCATAAATTCAGGACGAAACTTTCGGCAGCTCCCGGAGATGTGGCACTGACCCAGCCTCTTTCGAGATTCCGAATGAGTTACGGCTCACGGGTCAACTGGCTGGTCACACACACGAATCCGGCGGTTCGTAGACAGCCACAAATTCACAGGGAAATTTTATTGCCGCTTGTATATCATTCGGTGTGGAATTAAATATTTAACTTCGGCCGGCGTAATTTATTATTTTCGTGTTATTGATTTATGCGGTCGAAAAACTAAGGATGTGGAAATAACAGGTCTAAGATTTACGGATTTGTTTTCTATATATTTTTATAGGTTGTAATTACTAGCCGGAGTTATGCACTAATCCTACGACCTAATATTTAATTTAATTTCCCTCGCCCAGTCACCTGATTCAATTTTAATTAGCACTCCAGCGATTTCCGTTACAAAAAACTCGCTCGAGGAAAATGTCACCGAGGCGACACGAGGGGACACGACACGACACGGCACGAAGGAGACTCACGCACGCACTCACACACACGCAGCACACGAACAACACACACACTCCATCGCTCTCTCTCTCACGCGCTAGCTCTCTCGCTCACTCTCTCTCTCGGGAGCCGGGAGCGAGGGGAAGGAAATCTCTAAAGAAAACTCTGGCTTCGGTGGAAAATCGAGCGTTCGAGGGAAATCACATGTTTCATGTGCAAAGTATAAAAACAAACTGAACGCCGAGCGGCAACTGGCAAGCCGACAAGGCCGACCGACTAACATATTTTCCCAATTGTGTAACGGGACCCGATCTCCGACAGTAACAGTAACAGAAAGGCCGGAGGATTTTCCGAGAGTTTGGGGAAAGCTCCAAAGCTTTGAAGTTGCCGCTGTTAACAGGCGGTTAACAGGCGACAAGAATGGGGTAAATGTTAAGGGATTATTACTTTGGGAAAATGTTGGAAAACTCAGTATTAACTTGGGTTTAAATTTGAAGTTTTTCATTTAAAAATTTTCTATACTCTAAAAAATATATAAATTGTTTTTCTATATTTTTTTTTACACTTTTATTATGAAATTCTTGAGGATTAACTTAAATTTATTTGTAGG